>JADRCC010328600.1:1679-33296 GCA_019843855.1 Hylomyscus alleni | reverse complement strand
GTGTGTGTGTGTGTGTGTGTGTGTGTGTGTGTGTGTGTGTGTGTGTATGTGTGTGTGTATGTGTGTGTGTATATGTGTGTGTATGTGTGTGTATATGTGTGTGTATATATGTGTGTGTGTATGTGTGTATATGTGTGTGTATGTGTGTGTATGTGTGTGTATATGTGTGTGTGTGTGTGTGTATGTGCCAATGGAGGTGTTATTTTTAGGATTGACAGTCCTTAAGTCAACAAGTGTTCTTATCCCCCTGAGACAGTGGTTTTTGAAGAGAGCACTTGTTACCATGATTTTTTAAAAAGAAATATCTGATGTTTTTATCTTCTGTATGTACACCTCTTACCTTTTTACTTTAAATATTCTTTTAAGTGTTCTTCTAGACTAGATTAGTTATCAGTTCTAAGTTGTGCTTTTCTCATATTTTAATATTTCTGTCTTAAATATATCTCTCAATTGACAAATATTTAAAATTATATTTGACTACAACAAAACTTAATGATTGCCTCCTACAGTCCCTGACAGCTCAAGTCAATGAAGCACAATAATAGATATGAATGGGGATTATGTGAATGAAAGAAGAAATGAATGGTATTCATATCCCTCCTTATATTGAGTTATTATTTCTACTTTAAATTGAGTGCTTGAACATCATAGAAATTAAGGGAATGCTACAGTTGAGTGCTAATCATTTTTGCAGTTCTTTGTAAATGTATGTTAAAAAGTAAATCAATTCAAGTTGTTCTTAATCACCATATTCATTGTAGCTTGTTCTATTTATTTACCTTCTAGGTGAAATTGACCTTCAAATTCTCTCCAAAGTCCAGGCTCAATACCCAGGAATCTGTATTAACAATGAAGTTGTCGAGCCAAGTACTGAACAAATTGTCAAGTACAAAGGTATGCATTCAATTCTATTTTCAGAGTTTTATCTTCTCAGCTTGTTTTTTGTTTGTGTTTGTGTGTGTATCTTCTTCAAATAGTTAATAACACACTGACTACTATGTATTTGTTACATTTATTTGGAGAAAAACTTAATTAATTCTTGGAATTAAGGAACAAAAGACCTGAAACTACAGACAGTGAATTCCTTAGTTCGTGGATTAATCTGTTTTATATCAAATTGTATTAAGGTTCTCTAATGGAACTGAACCAATAGCATTAATATATATCTATTAAATTGGAATATAGCAGAGTGGCTTACAGGCTAAGTTCTTCCTTCCTTCCTTCCTTCCTTCCTTCCTTCCTTCCTTCCTTCCTTTCAGAAACAATGGTAACTCAATCACTGGGCACAGCAACTAGAATCCTAATCTTGTAGGCCATATTAAATCTAAATCGTATGGTGGTGAATCATGCTTTATTCACCATCTAAACTGGGAGACACTAGATGCTACATCTTGTCCTCTTGCTATTCCCATCCAAAAAGGCCCCTATCCTTATCCTGCCATCTCCTCTCTTCCTCTATTCTTCTCTTCTCTTCCTCTATCCAAACTGGAAGTCCTGCCTACTTGTTCAGTGATTGGTTCCTTTATTCATTAGGGGATGGTTCACAAGTAGTCACCTGAGTATGTGACTCATTCCTCATTCCATACAACCCCTCCTGGGAAAATGGAATTAACATCAAAATACAAACAGTTCCAGGACTACCCACAACATTTTCCCCTTTCTGTCCACTTAAAAGACTCTTTTATCTCCGATATAAATTTAGCATAACTATTACCATTTTTTAAAATTATAAAGCATAAGATATACCTAACACCCAGTCCATCATTTCGTCAATTAAATAGAATACTCTGTTATCTATCCTAAATTAAAGGACTTATAAATCCATATGTTATATCCAGGTTTAACTTGTATACTATCTGAAATCTATCTTCTCAAATATATTTTCTCAATGTTAAATAGCCTGGGTTGGCTATGAGACTAGAAGTAGTCTTTCAACTCTGTCAGAAATCCAGGAGTGACCAATACTATCTGAAAATATAGGTAGCCTAACGCAGCTCCCAGAAATGAGACAAATTGCAGAGACAGGTGCCTACATATACAGCCCCAGTAAGTTAGGAAGTTGGAGCATCTGTCTTCAGCCTTCTGGCTCAGGATATTCTGACAGACCTTGAAAAACAGAAATTATTAAGGACTAGCTTTATTCTGTCTCAGCAGAACTAAGCTGTTCTAACTTGTAACTTTTGTTCTCTCAAGGATGGTACAGGTCTGTAGGAGAGATAGGTAATTTCTGCTCAGTGGCCACCTAGCCACAATGTACAACCTCACCTGGAGGTATAGATACTCAGCTGCTTCTTTGAATCCACAAATGGGGAGCTGTTAGGAGCAGATTTGTCTCAACAATAAATGAATAAATAACATTAAATGTCACATTCTGTGGATTTCTGACATTTTTGAAAAACAACTATCTATGTAAAGTAATCTGAACTATTGTTCATTAAATATCCTCAGCTATTTCCAATTAAAATATCTGAAAATACCCTAACAATAAACTCAGAGCCATGAATTTGCTATTTGGCTCTTAACTTACAGGCTTAAACATCTCAGATTAGTTTATAACAGTTATAAAAGGATTGGGTCTAAGCCTCATACTTATAAAATTCTTATATCAATAGAGGAAATTTATACCAATGAAAACCTTAATTTTGCATCAAAATAAATTCTGTACCAAAATAAGAAATTATGACTAACTTAGTAACACTTTTAAAGATTTTTACCAAATGAGACTATGGCTGTACAATCAATTGTAGCTATTTCTTCCCTATTCCAATCATGAGCATTTTTAAATTCCTCAGAAACACAACCTTAGCACAACCTTAGCACAACCACCTCCAGACCCCCAAGTCCAAGGAACTGGGGCAACAACTCTTCATAACTTCTTCAAGCTGAATATAGGCATCAAGATATCTTGAAGAGGGAGAGGGTAGGGAAAAATGAGGGAGTTGGTTGGCCTTAAGAAGGCAATGCCAGTGATTATTAAGGTCTCTGATGTCTGTGCCCTGACTGGATCCAATTGAAATCAATGAGATCAGGGGTTCAAGCAGGTCAGTTTAGTATGTCTGACAATGGATCTCACCAAAGCTGTATATTCTGTAATATACAAATCTCAAAACAAAGTTTTAGTATCATCAAGATAATTTTTTTGTTTTATTCTCTGGAATCTAGTTCTCTCTGGGGGTCTTCCTCTATCAAATCTGATCCATATAGCTCTGGAAGATATCCAGATCCTAATCACTTTTTCTAAAAACACAACCTTTTCCCCAAATCAGTATATCATTTAGCCAGCAACCTGGAAAACCTGTAGCCTGCCCTCTGTCCCAGAAGAACAATAAAACAACCACAATACTCAAAATCATACCCATTTTGATAATAAAAACAATTTAAAACAAATGAAGTAAACCAAATAAATACTGTGTGAGCCTATTTATGCTTTTCCTAATTTGTCATTTCAAGATATAAACCCAAAATTCCTGTGGATCCCATGTTAGAGAATGAGTCTCCTGAATACTTTATTTTACCATCTTTAAAATAATTGATTCACACTTCTGCCTATACCTGCTTATAAGCAGGCAGCTTGTCAAACCAGGATTTAAACTCAAATTTCCTGTGGAGCCTATGTTAGACAGAATTTGAGTATCCTTAAGACTTCTTAGAATAATATATCTTTATACTATCTTTAAAGCAATTAATTCAAACTTTCACTAATATATGCCGATAGGAAACAGGTAGTTTTTACTTGTTAGGCTCTCTGTCTAGAGCAGCCATGCTGTTATACCATCTATCTATTTAGCTCTCTATCTGGAGCCACAGACATTTATTAATTTATACCTGTTCATAGCAGGCATTAATATTATAATATGTAATTATATATATTATAATAATAATCATAACTATTACTGCTCTCTCTACTTGGAGTCAGTGACTAATTTTCCCTATCCTAGTTCAGAATTGCAGGCAAAATTCCCCATGTGATTCGGACAAAATCTGTATATAAATCTATCCTAAAAGGAAATAATCCTGATTTTATAAATTCACAGTAAAATCGATGTCTGCCCCAAGATGTAGGCAGCTTCTATTCTTTGTCTCTCTGACTCAGAGCAGCAAACTTGTCTCTTTCCACAGCAGGGACCTCAGAGTCCCCTTTCTTTGTTTCAAGGTTCCTGTGCTTGAGTCCACATGACTCATCCCAGTGCCACCTTTCTCTCACTTAGAAAAGAAAACTCAGAAACTCTTTCTCAATAAACCAAAAAAATAAAAAATAAAAATAAAAAAATAAAACTCTTTCAGGCTAATCTTAAATTTCTAGTGGATTCTTGCCCCATGTTGGGTGCCACCAATTGTGGGAAATATTTAAAAATGAATCCACACTATTGCTGGCATGGCACTGGCGGGCTGGCTGGCCACGCATTGGTCAAGCAATGACCAACCTGTTCTCATTTCCTGGAGACTCTCTGACTCAGTGACTCTGAAATCTCTCCACCCAGCTTGCTACATTCCCACTGGTGGGTTGCCACCATGCCAGCTCCATGCTTCAAAACTCCCACTGCCTTTTGTGGTGCACAGCTGGCAACCGAGTTGAGCTGCCACATGAAGGAAAACACCATACAAACTTAGTTCTGAAACAATGGTTACTCAATCACTGGGCACAACATCTAGAATCCTAATCTTGTAAGCTGTATTAAATCTAAATCCTCTGGTGGTGAATCCGCCTCTAAACTGAGAGACGCTAGGCATTACATCTTGTCCTCTTGCTATCTCTATCTTGCCTCCCGGCTATTACCTTTCTAGTCCAACAATGGCTTTCTTTGGATGCAAAGACCCAAAGAATCCAGTAGTTTTTCAGTATGTAACACTGGATAACTCAGCTAGCTTTCATTCTGGGTTGTAATCTCAGAGTAAGAAGATCATAAAAGTAAAGGAATGTCTTAGCAGCAGGATAGATGAACTTGTCAGTGAAAGTTAATACAAGCATTCATTTGAGTGGGCTGCCACCAGAAGATATGGCCTTAGATTCTTAGGCTCATTCTGATTTCAAATGATTTGGATTTAGGGTGGGCATTTGTTGTCCCAAAAGCTGGGGGGCCTGGACTGCGGCCTGCCTCCTGGGGCTGGCCTGTTTGCTGCACGGTGCCTTAATTAAAAAGGAGACAATGTATGAATGAATTATTTTATTGTAGGAAGGAGAAATATGCTAGTTAAGTAGAGAGAAGGAAAGGAGAAGAGGGAAAGAGAGAAAAGAAGGAGAGGGAGAAAGGCAGAGAAGAGAACAAAGAGCAGAGAGGAGAGAGGAGAGAGAGAGCAAGAGGGTAAGAGTTAGTGAGGAAGGGTGAGGGTAAGAGAGGTAAGAGTAAGAGAGGAGTAGGAGAATAAGAGAGTGAGGAGGGGGTAAACCACCCCTTTTATTGTATGGGGCGTGGCATGCCTGGCTTGTGGTCAGATGACTGTGTGTAAGGTCCAGCTAGAATGCTGGGAGTTTGAGGCAGTGTCTGCCTAATAGAGCACACATCTCCTGCAGGGGCAGCTGTGAGGGGTCTGGGCTGAAATCTGAGCCATTGGTCTCAGGAGCAATTCACCGAATGCCTACTGTCCCTTTTGAGCAGATGCTCAGTGGGTCTCCAGAGTTCCAAGGTGGCTGTTCTCCTGGACTCTGGCTGTCAGAACTGCTCACTGCCTCACAGGTATTCCCACACCAAATGATCCAATTAAGATCCCCCTCCCTCAAATAGGTTTGCCCAACTCTTTGGGTTTTAGTTAATTCTTAGGGTAGTCTAGTTGACAACCAAGATTAGCCATCAGAGTCCTGTAACATTCACTGCATTAAAAATAAATGGAAAAATGGCTTCTGTATATCATTAAATTAAAATTGATTATAGGCCACCTTTTCTGGGTATTTTAGAGCTTGTAGCCAAGACATCAAACATGGAGAACATAAAATTTTCTTGGCACAAGGAGACATCATCTGAATATCAAAAACGTATGCTGGAAGAAGAAGAGCCTCCAAAGTGGGACTTTATTCATATGATTCAGGTAGGAAATGGTCTTACAATATACTACCAAAAATGATGTTTTCCATAAATTTGTATGAAGAATGCATAAAATGAAAAATTTTTGGTTCTAGTTATAAGTGAAAACTTTCTGCCTTAAAAAGGTGTTGGTAAATACAAATATTCTTTGACATATAAAAAGACACTTGTTTAGAACTATAGAGTGATAATATAGCCTAGTGAGTTTTTAATGGCTCTATTTGTATAGATGGTAAGTTTGTATATATCTATCTATCTCTATATCTACTTCTACCTATATATGTATCTATAAATGATAAAGATATTTTCTGAAACCTCTTGGCTTTACCATTAGTAGATATCTTCGATACTATGCATATAACAGAAGGGACATATTTTATAATATTAGGATGGCAATATGTTACTTAAATGAGTCAATCATTTAGAAGGACTTTACTTCTATGACTTAGTAGCAGTGGACTAATACTATTGAACAAATGTTATAAGGCTTCAACTTTATGCATCACTGAAATTTATGGATAATAAAGAGTATATCAGTGTTGTACTCTTTCTTCTTATAGCCCAAATCACATGGAGTTCAAAGAAATACAATCATAGAAACAAAAAAAGAAAAATTAGTCTACAACTCAGCATATTTAAGCAGTTATAAGCCTATATTTCCTTAGAAAACAAATCTTTTTGTATGTGTCAGGAGAGATTTAACATGTTCATCAGTCATATATTATTTCTCTATTAGATGTATTTACTGCCCTCATGCAACTGTTTCCTAGTCTTCCTCTCTAAAAAGATCCTGCAAGTTCCCACGCTACCACCGACAACTCTCTACCCTGTCACGGTCCGCTGTCTCTGTCTCTGTCTAGCCCCCGCAGCAACGAATCACTGTGTTTCCAGCTCTGGTTCCCATGTGCCTGGAGCCACTAGTTCCTATTTAGCCATAAACGCCTATAATCATTGGTCCCACATTCCAGTAACCAAGTAGACCCGCTAAGTTCCTGCACTTCATCCAACTAACTTTCTACCCAGGCACAGTCCTGCCAGGCTACTCTCAGCCTGTCAACTCTTCCTTCACTGCCATATCAGCCCCACTCAATGACTCCGAGGTTACCTGCTACAACTCTCTGCCCTGCAACTCAGTAGAAACAAAACTCTAGAAGCTTATATTTAATGAGTCATATTTATATATATCAATAAATTCTCAATTCACAAGATGCCAATACAATAATTTCAGAACCAATTGATAATGATAAAAGCTACACACAATAATTGGGATTAGACAAATTATCCCAGTTATTTTTACCTTTATGATATTATAACTACCTCTGGCTATTTAAAGCCATGCAGGTTCAGATTTTTCTTCCTGTCTGTGTGCCTCCATCTTAGCTTTTTTCTCTCTTCAGATGCTCCCTGTCTCTGCAACTCTTAGTTCCACCTCCCTTTCCGCTATCTATTCACAGGCCTCCTGCTACACTAATATTTTAGTGTAATTGGACAGGGAAAATCTTGTCACATTTCTCCTCCTGTCACCTGCTAATCAGTCACTTTACTTCCTACTTAATAAAAAAGCCCACTGAAAATTAATCTTTTACTCTCTGTCTATGTATTCTAGTATTTTATTGTTGTTTAAAAACACCATGCCCATGACAACTTTTACAAAGGGAAGTACTCAAATATACAATTATATGAGGACCTTAGTCGAACCAACATGTTCTACTTCTTTCCTTTTATAGGCCTGTACATATTTCATAATGCAAAATTCTTTCAGGCTAACTTCAATGGTCTATAATAATCTCAACCCTATTTAAAAATTCAAAGTCCAAAGTCTCTTCTGAGATTCATGTAATCCCTTATAAAGTCAAAATGATAAAACCTCATCACAAACTTTCAACATACAATGGCACAGAATATGAATTTCTGTGGGGAAAAAATGAAGTCCTGTGTCTGCTCAGCGCTAAGGCTGCTGGGTGAGGCAAGACACGGGTAGTTTGACTGCATGCATCCCACAGCCACTGTCAGGCAGGTGGCAGGCTGTGAGAAGCCAGGACCCTGCTCCAGGAAGAGCTGGTTCTGGGGTCCCTGGACCACATGGAGGCCAGGGACATCAGGTTCTCAGTCTTGGACACCTCAGATGCCACTGGATGTCACGGAAGAGCTGAGAACAGAGTAGGATCTGTGGGCAGACACTGGCCCAGGGGCCGAAGTGAAAAGGGCAAGGAGAGGGCTCTGGCTAGTTACTGCAGGAACGAGAGCCTTTGGCTGGGTCAGACAGCTTGCTCAGTCAGCAGCTTGTGTTGGCTGGTGGCTATGGCTGGAGCACAGGGAGGCCTCCGGGCAGATTAGACTTGAGGCTCTTTAGAGGAAGACCTGCTCCATTGCTCCAGTACAGTGGGTCCAGATGAGAAGAGGCAGTTCATGGTCTTAGGGCGTTTATTGTAGAAAGGCAGAGAGTAGGGAAGTAGAGGCTGGCCATGGCCATGTGGAAAGAGGGGGATGAGGGGGGGGGTAAGGGAGTGTCTTAGTCAGGGTTTCTATTCCTGCACAAACATCATGACCAAGAAGCAAGTTGGGGAGGAAAGGGTTTCTTCAGCTTACACTTCCACATTGCTGCTTATCACTAAAGGAAGTCAGGACTGGAACTCAAAGCAGGTCAGGAAGCAGGAGCTGATGCAGAGGCCATGGAGGGATGTTCCTTAGTGGCTTACTTCCCCTGGTTTGCTCAGCTTGCTTTCTTATAGAACTCCAGACTACCAGCCCAGGGATGGCATCACCCACAAGGGGCCCTCCCCCCATGATCACTAATTGAGAAAATGTCTTACAGTTGGATCTCATGGAGGCATTTCCTCAACTGAAACTCCTTTCTCTGTGATAACTCAGCTTGTGTCAAGTTGACACACAAAACCAGTCAGTACAATTGACCCCTTGTCAACTTGACACACAAACACATTACTATTAAGCCTCAACTCTTACTTTCTTATTTACCCCCAAGATCTAAATAACTTTAAAAGTCCCACAGTCTTTACAAATTCTTAAAATTTCAATCCCTTTAAATTGCTGGGCAATTTAATCGCTGGGCAGTGGTGGCGCACGCCTTTAATCCCAGCACTTGGGAGGCAGAGGCAGGCAGATTTCTGAGTTCGAGGCCAGCCTGGTCTACAGAGTGAGTTCCAGGACAGCCAGGGCTAAACAGAGAAATCCTGTCTTGAAAAAAAAATAATAATAAAATAAAATAAAATAAAATATCCAATCTCTTTGAAAATTCAAAGTCTTTTTACAGTTAAAAGTCTCTTAACTGTGGCCTCCAGTAAAATATTTTGTTCCTTCAAGAGGGAATATCAGGGCACAGTCACAATCAAAAGCAGAATCAAACTCCAGCTGTCCAATATCTGGGATCCACTTACGATCTTCTGGATTCCTCCAAGGACTTAGTTCACTTCTCCAGCTCTGCCTTTTGTAGCACACACTGTGTCTTCTAGGCTTCAGATGCCTGTACTCCACTGCTGCTGCTGTTCTTGGTGGTCAGTGCATGGTACTGGCATTCCTAAAACACTGCTGTCTTCTGCTGTAATTAGGCTTCACCAATAGCCTCTTACAGACTGTCTTCATTGTGCCAAGCCTCAACTCCTTT
This sequence comes from Hylomyscus alleni, assembly GCA_019843855.1. Classification (NCBI taxonomy): domain Eukaryota; kingdom Metazoa; phylum Chordata; class Mammalia; order Rodentia; family Muridae; genus Hylomyscus; species Hylomyscus alleni. The sequence goes on along the minus strand of JADRCC010328600.1, from coordinate 23,654 downwards.
GCATGACCCCTTCAGTTCTGAGTGATCAATTGCAAACTGAGGCTGCCCCTTCACCAATGACCTTCCATGGCCTCACACTGTGCCGAGTCTCAGCCGCTCTTCATGACCTCTTCATGTCTTCAAAACCAGTACCACCTGGGTGACTCTGACACATTACCAAGTCCTGCTGCAGTACAAGGTACAACCTTGGCTATCTCTGGAACACAGCCTCTTTGTACTCTCAGACACACCTCCCAGAAGATGTCACCTCAGTGATGCGGGTCTTCTTAATCACCGCTAATTTCTTAGCTCCAGCTAACCAGCATCAATAGTCCCAGTAATGCAAAGTTTTCACTTTAGTAGTTCTGGTATCTTGTTAATCACAGCTGATTTTTCAGCCCCAACTAACCAAAACCACAGAATCTTCACAATCAAAACCACATGGCCCTGATAAGAGTCTTTAATCTTCCCTCTGAAATTTCACAAGCCAGGCCTCCATCTTCTGCACTGTTCTCAACATGATCTTCCAAGCTCCTACAGAACATCCCACAGAATTCTTAACAACCAATGGCTCTTCTAGCTCAAACTTCCAAAGTCCTTCCACAGTCCTCCCCCAAAATGGTCAGGTTGTCACAGGAATACCCCACTATGCTGGTACCAATTTTGTATTAGTCAGGGTTCTCTAGAGTCACAGAACTTATGGTAGTCTCTATGTAGTAAAGGAATTTATTGATGACTTACAGTTTGTAGTCCAACTCCCAACAATGGTCAGTAGCAGCTGTGAATGGAAGTCCAAGGATCTAGCAGTTGCTTAGTCTCACAAGGCAAGCAGTCAAAGCAGAGAGAGCCTTCCTTCTTCCAATGCCCTTATATAGGTCTCCAGCAAAAGATGTGGCCCAGATTAAAGGTGTGTAACCCCACACCTTTAATCCCAGATGATCTTGAATTTGTAGATCTTCCTATCTTAATCTTCTGGGATTCATAGCCACTATATCTCAAGATCTCCATGCTAAGATTCAGGTCAGAAACTTGTATCTCTCAGCCACCAGATTAGGGCCACAGGTGAGCCTTCTAATTCTGTATTGTAGTTCATTTCAGATATAGTCAAGTTGACAACCAGGAATAGCACTACAGTGGGCAGAGGCAGGCTATATGGCACCAGAGAGGGGGTTCTCATCTCGTCAGACTCTCTGGCCTGTACTCCTGAGACATCTTTACCTAACTTGCTAAGTATCCTTTGCTGGTCCCTGCCACACCAGCCCTATGCAATGACCACCCGCTTCGTGGATAGCTGTCACAATTCCCAGTAACCTGGTAAAATCAAAACTGTAGAAGCTTATAATTAATTAGTCAGATTTATATGTCAATAAATTCTCAGTTCACAAGATGCCTACACAATAATTTCAAAGCCAATTGGTAATAATACATGCTTTCCACCTAGATGAGACAAATTATCCCAATTATTCTATCTCTATATGATATTATAACTACCTGTGGCTATTTAAAGCCACACAGAATCTGAATCATCCTATTAGTCCTCCATTTTCCTCCTCTTCTTCTCTCCTCTGTCTCTCTGTCTCTGCAACTCTTAGCTCCACCTCCCTTTTCCCTGTCTAATCATGGACTTATTGTTGTATTAATATTTAAATTAATTGAACAGGGAAGATCCTGCTAATATCACCCTTTCTGTTCAAATAAAAAAGTCTTTTCTTTCAAATATAAATTGAGCACAACTATTACCATTTTGTAATTTATAAGGTACAAGATAGGCCTAACACCCAGTCCATGTTTTTTTGTTAATAAATATAGAACACTCTGTCATCTGTCCTAACTTAAAATACTTATCATTCTACACCTGACTTATGTCCTGGCTTTAGATTGTATGCCATCTAAAAACCATCCTCTCAAATCTGTTCTCTCAATATTTAGCCAGGGTTGGCCATGCAATTATCTGGACTTTAGTTCTCTGGGTTCTCTCTTTATCAAATCTGATCCATATTACTCTGGAAGGTGTATAGACACTAATCACCTTTTCTAAAAAGACAAAGACAAAACTATTCTCCCAAATCAACATATCCTTGAGCCAGTAACCAGAAAAACATTTATATTGACCTCTCTCCCAGAGGATTAATATAACTACAAAATTCAAAATTAAACCCATTTTGAAAGTTAAAACAATCTTAAACTAAAATACTGTATGTGCCTATTCTTAGGCTTTTCTGTTTTGCCAAGCAGGATAATAATCCAAGATTTCCATGGAGCCCACATTAGACAGAATTTGACTGTCCTGTGAGGTATATTAGAACAATATATCTTTATATCATCTTTCTGTTTGGCTCTCTCCTAGAGCAGCCATCTTGTTATACCATCTATCTGCTTGACTTTCTGCCTGGATCCACAGACATTAACTTTATTAATACCTATTATAATATCTATCTGTTGAGCTCTCTACTTGAAGCTACAGATATAATTAACTAATATCTGTTTATAGCAGTTAATTATCACTGTCCTCTCTACTTGGAGTCAGTGACTAATTTTCCCTATCCTAGTTCTGAACCACGGGCAAAAATCCCCATGTGATTCGGACAAAATCTGTATATAAATCTTTTCCTAAAAGCAAATAATCCCCATTTTATAAATTCACAGTTCAATCCATCTCTGCCCTAAAAAGTAGGCAACTTCCATCCTCCTTCTCCTGACTCAGAGCAGCCTTCTTTTCTTGAATCTTGTCTCTAAAGCCAAAACTACATGGCCCAAACTGCCAAGTTCTTCTGCTTGCTGGGGCTAGAGCATTCCCCCTTGTTAAAATACATTTTTATAAATTTTCCATTTTTGATGATTTCCTTCACTGCCTAAGCTTTTCTCTAATTCCCATTTGCAGGTTGCAATCTTTGCTGGGTGGCATCTTGTCCCAAGTCACCTCTCTCTTCCATTTAGAATAAGGCTTTTCTTTCAACTTTTCATTTTCTTGAGCATTGGACTTACTTTCATTATAGTTCCTGGTGCTCCTTTTCTCCTAAAACTGTACATTTTGTGTTTTTCATTGTACAACTTAGAGAGGTTCAGTCCATTGTCATCATATCAGGAAACATGGCAGAATGCAGATGGATACAGTACTGGAGAAGTAGCTTGAGAGTTCTGTATCTGTATCTGCAGGCTGCAAGGAGAGAGGGAGAGGCATTTGGCCTTGTATGGGCTTTTGAAACCTCAGAATCCACCCCAAGTCACATACTTCCTCCAACAAGGCCATATATTCTCCAACAAAGAGTGCCACCCCAGCATTCAGGAATATTCGCTTGTGGAGCCATTTTTGTTCAAACCACAACACCAGAGGCGGCAAACAGTTGAAATGAGCTCTATGCTGTCTGTATGAACAAGATCAAGCCATACCTTTAGGCCCTTAAGCTACCTAGAGATAGGTTACCTGTATTAGCTTCTTAGAAGAAATGACAGGTAACCTGAATCAAGTTTCAACAGAACTGTACTTTCTTGTGCACTGTGGATTGTATTATACCATGAAACTTTTTCTCAATTATACTGGGCTTAAATACATTGGGAATAAACTGGCTGTTTTTAGACTTCTCCAATTCTAATTCAGATTGATGAAGTCAATTTGCACCTAGTGCCTATTTTTATTTCTTTGAAGGTTCACTTCTTTACTTGGATACCTGCAGGGACCACCTCAGTTGGGCATATAACATATTTGTCTATTGCCAAATGTCTTTTTGTTGTAACTCTATAAATGTTTAAAGAGTTTGCCTGATAAAAATTCACTCAATGAGAAAAATTAAAATTTAGAGTATCTAGTCCAAACAATAAGCATATAAACTATGTAGTCCAAGTCAACACAGAGAGCTATATCATTTCTATTTTCTTTCCTACTAGATGCTGTATTATGTAAAGGATATTCCAGCCACTCTGAAATTCTTCCATGGTCTCTTAGCTGCTAATGCTAAAATTCTCATTGTTCTTGTATCAGGTAAGCCATTTCAGTCAGCCTGGATTTTAAAATATCAATTGTAAACAGATGGATGGATTCATATGTTTAGATAAAGTTAGTATATTTTGTCCTTGTTATGAAGTTAATTTCAAATTAAATTTTAGATTAGTGGAAATGTCTAGAGAAACTGCATGGTGTTAGTATGGAGACAGATAGGTAGATCAATGGAATAGAACTGAAGATACAGAAATGAACCCACATACTATGGTCACTTGATCTTTGATAAAGGAGCTAAAACCATCCAGTGGAAAAAAGACAGCATTTTCAACAAATGGTACTGGTTCAACTGGTGGTCAGCAGGTAGAAGAATGAACATCAATCCATCATTCCTATCTTCTTGTACAAAGCTCAAGTCCAAGTGGATCAAGAACATCCACATAAAACCAGATACACTGAAACGAGTAGAAGAGAAAGTGGGGAAGAGCCTTGAACACATGGGCACAGGGGAAAATTTCCTGAACAGAACACCAATGGCATATGCTCTAAGATCAACAATAGACAAATGGAGTCTCATAAAATTGCAAAGCTTCTGTAAGGCAAAGGAGACTGCCAATAGGACAAAATGACAACCAACAGATTGGGAAAAGGTCATTACCAATTCTATATCCAATAGAGAGCTAATATCCAATATATACAAAGAACTCAAGAATCAGATTCCAGAGAACCAAATAACCCTATTAAAAATGGGGAACAGAACTAAACAGAGAATTCTCAACTGAGGAAACTCAAATGACTGAGAAGCACATAAAGAAATGTTCAACATCCTTAGTCATAAGGGCAAAACAACCCTAAGATTCCACCTCACACCAGTCAAATTGGCTAAGATCAAATACTCAGGTGATAGCAGATGCTGGCAAAGATGTGGAGAAAGAGGAACACTTCTTCATCGTTGGTGAGATTGCAAGCTGGTACAACCACTCTGGAAATCAGTCTGGAGGCCCTCAGAAAACTGGGCGTAGTACTGCCTAAGGACCCAGCTATACCACTCCTGCGCTTATACCTAAAAGATGCTCCAACATGTAATAAAGACACATGCTCCACTGTGTTCATAGCAGCCTTATTTATAATAACTAGAAGCTGGAAACATCTCAGATGTCTTTCAATAGAGGAATGGATATGGAAAATGTGGTACACTTACACAACAGAGTACTACTCAGGTATTAAAAACAATGATTTCATGAAATTCACAGGCAAATGGATGGAACTTGAAAATAATTATCCTCAGTGAGATAACCTAGTCACAAAAGAACATGCATGGTATGCTCTCACTGATAAGTGAATATTAGCCCAGAAACTCAGAATACCCAAGGTACAATTCATAGACCATATGAAGCTCAAGAAGAAGGAAGAACAAAGTGTGGATGCTTCAGTCTTTTTGACAATGGGGAGCAAAATACTCACAGGAGAAAATAAGGAGACCAAATATGGTCAGAGACTGAAGGAAAGGCCATCCGGAGACAGTGCCACTTGAGGATCCATCCCATATATAGACATCAAACCCAGACACTATTGTGGATGCCAAGATGTACTTGCTGACAGGAGCCTGATATAGCTGTCTCCTGAGAGGCGCTACCAGAGCCTGACAAATACAGAGGTAGATGCTCTCAGCCAACCATTGAACTGAGCACTGGATCCCTAAAAGAGAAAAGTAAGAGAAAGTATTGAAGGAGCTGAAGCGGTTTGCAACCCCACAGGAAGAACAACAATATCAGCCAACCAGACCTCCCCCAATCCCCTCCCCCCTGAGCTCCCAGGGATTAAACCATCAACCAAAGAATACACATGCAGGGACCCATGGCTCCAACCTCATATGGAGCAGAGGATGGCCTTGTTGAGCATTAATAGGAGAAGAGGCCCTTGGTCCTGTGAAGGCTTGATTCCCCATTTAGGGGAATGCCATGGTAGGAAGGTAAGAGTGGGTGGGTGGGTGGGCACCCTCATAGAAGCAGGGGGAGGGAGAATGGTATAGCGGGTTTCTAGAGGGGAAATTGGGAAAGGGGATAATATTGAAATGGAAATAAATAAAATCTCCAATAAAAAAAAAGAAAATGCAGCATGGGCATTAAGGTCATATGTAAGATGTCACTGTGTAGTGTAGGTTGGATTCAAAGTTAATGGCCCTCCTGTCTCTGTCACTTGAGTATCATGGGCACCTGCCACTATTCTCTATCTTTGTAGTAGTAATGTGAAAAATTTCTGTGACAATACATGAAATTAATGACATACAGCATTCCCAAACTAAAAGAAAGCAATTAAAAAGCAGAGACATAACAAGGAAACCATGGAAATTCAAAACATCATCAGATCCTACTACAAAAGCTTATACTCAACAAAACTGGAAAACCTGGATGAAATGGTCAATTTTCTAGACAGATACCATGCACCAAAGTTAAATCAGGATCAGATAAACCATCTAAACAGACGCATAACTCCTAAAGAAATAGAGCATTCATTAAAAGTCTCCCAACCAAAAAAACCAACCAACCAAAACAAAACAAAACAAACAAACCCAGACCAGATGGTTTTAGTGCAGAATTCTATCAGACCTTCAAAGAAGACCTAGTACCAATACTCTTCAGACTATTCCATGAAATAGAAACAGAAGGAACCCTACCCAGTTCATTCTATAAAGCTACAGTTAAGCTGCATATTCTCTCTTGGAGATGGAATGGTTTCTGTCTAATCAGGAACTTGTCACAATTTCCTTTCATAGAGGACTTCATAAGAGATCTTTTTCCTACTTCTATCATGTTTAATATTCCAAATAGATTTTAAAAACTGATTGAGTGCATATTACTTTTAGCTTCAGAAGATAGCATGTATATTTAAGAGGCATCTAACTATTATAAATTATATTGATGACTTAAGAAAAAAACCATGAGGCATGAATCTGAGGTGAAATCTTGATGACTAACCTCAGTTCTTGCCTCTTGAGTTATTTTGCAGGACAAAGAAATTAATCTTTATATTATTTGAGCTAGTTTTGATTGTTTCGTATTATTATACTCTTCCTAATTGTTACTATGATCTTATGCAAAATAACTGAACAGCCAGAAATGTACACACATTTAACCATGTTTATATATGTCTACGGTAAATATGTAAACCAAACCAAATAAAGAGTTTCCTATGAACACTCTTTTACTGCCTAAGGTAAGTAAAGCTAAAAGTACATGGGAATAGTAAAACTAACAGTTTTCTGGTTATGAGCACAGAGAGTTATACCTGGGCATGCATATTGTACTATGATTTGTGTAGTGTCTATGTTAAAATAGTTTTCTTTCAGTTATAATGAACTGTACTCTATAATGTAAAAATTTTCTATGAAAATAAATGAAATTAATGACATACAATGTTCCTGAACTAAAAGAAAGCAATTAAAAAGCAGAACGTACAAAAATAGAAGATGAGAATTTCCCGTTCAATACATTTTCCCAAAGTCAACATATTTTCATTGTTTTTTAAATGGCTGAGTGATTTTCATTGTGTGCACATGATCACTGGGACCTAAACACAGGTAGTAGCTGTTTCTCATCAGGACCCAGAAAATGCTTGCAGGTTTACTACCCACAGGAACCAGGGGTCTTTTGATTCTCATATTTATTCATTTATGGGAGGGAGGCAGTGCATTGTGAGGTCCTTTTACTAAATGGTTAGAATAGAAAATTCTGCAATAAAAAGACATATTCATGCAAAAAAATCAAGCAAGCAAACAAACAAAAAAACAAAAAAACAAAACAATTCTACTAGTGAATCTGACATTTTGAGCAGTTTCATATTTAATTCCTAGGCATTTACGAATAAGAAAGAAAAGCATTTAATGGTTTAGAATATGGTATTCTATGTGAATTTTAGAATTGACTAAGCTCCTTTATAGATACAATAGTCTGCTTGCAAAAGTTAATAAAACCTATAGGTTTTATTAGCATCAAGAAATCTGAAAACAAAACAGACCCAGGGAAGGGTATGAGGACACATGGGGTTGAATACTAATGTACTTCCTACATATATAAACTTTACTTCTAAGCCTTAATTAATTTTAGGCTATTTATCCAGAGACAGAGCCATGTTATTTGCATTTATTCACACATGGGATCCAAATGAGCTCTGTGTGTTTTTATAGGGAACCATAAAGTTAGTAAAAAGTAATAATTAACTTTGTTTTTTTTTAAAGAATCTTGAGCCAGAAATTATTCATTTGATGCACTTCATATGGTAGAAAGAATTTTTGCTTTTTCAAATATGTAGTTCACCAGATTTTATTCCTGATTGAAGAATAGGGGATTGTCATCTATAAGAAGTAAGCATTTTTAATTGATACTGTTCCTAAAAATGAGAGTTAAGAACTTAGAGTGTTCAATTCATTAGACTAGAACTCATATAAGGTCTTCCTATTATCAAAGTCACTACTTCTGGGAAGAAATTTTTTTTTTAAAGATTTATTTAATTATTATATGTAAGTGCACTGCAGCTGTCTTCAGATGCACCAGAAGAGGGCGTCAGATCTCATTACGGGTGGTTGTGAGCCACCATGTGGTTGCTGGGATTTGAATTCATGACCTTCGGAAGAGCAGTCGGTGCTCTTCCCCGCTGAGCCATCTCACCAGCCCCAGAAATTTTTATTACAATGAAAAAATGTCACATTATCTTTTTCTTAATGTAACCACTGAGCAAAACAAGAAAAGATATTTCAGAAACTTACTTATACTTTTCAGAAATATTAAGTTAAAAAGTATGAATTATAAAATAAAAAAATCACCTTTTAAAAGTTTGATTTGTGCTTAAATAAGATATTCAACCCGATTAAAGAAATATTACTGCCAAATGTGTTGCCCATTTTTCACCAGTTTAGTTAAGTAGATTTCTTCCTAGTTTCTCCAGTCATAGTGTCTCATGCATAACCAGTAAAAAACATGGAGTAAGTGGCACTAGATTTTATCCAAACTCTCTTGAGTACCCCCTCCTCACTCTCTGTACTGGAACTTTCCTGCTATTTCACATCAAAGGCTCTTAGGAGCTTAGGAAAGTAAAGATCAGCGCCTTTACCTTTCAGTTTATTACTGTAGCTTTATATAAGCTGTGGGTTAACAGAAAATGATCAACCTGTGTTTGAATTCAACTGACTAGCTGTTTATTTGTATTTTGTGATACTGGGACTACCAGGTTCTAAAGTACAACCAGAAGAGAATATGGTTCATCTAATAATGACTACATATAAAGCACAGAAAGTATGTGTATTTGCAGGTTTGTTTACATTGAAATAATAGGTTCTGTGGAAAAAAAACCTATATATTTTCATGTGCATATATACTGTATATGGAGATGGTCAGACAAGACAATGTAGGCTAAACAAGTAAAACTAATTAGGACAAGAAAGACAGGTTGGAATCAAGAAAATCAGGTCATTTAGTGGTCAGTTTACTATAATAGATCTTATATTTTCTACTGTGTTCCTTTGCTTCTGTTATAGAGCAATTTTCACTCAATAAATATTTACTTAATGCTAACTAGCAGAACTTTTTGATTATCAACATGAAAAAAAATGAACTGAATAGAAAGTATAAACTACTTCAACTTTGTTTAAGTGAAGAGTATTTACATTAAAATATTTCACTGATCTGTCTTCCATTTCTTCTGCTTGCTCACTCAATTCCAAGTTCCTTGGCTGGCTGGTTAGTTCTTAAATGTACCAGCCTTGCATTTGCTTCAAATCCCTAATAGTTGTTCTTTCCATCTGGAGTAACCTTCCTTGTAATGTCTGTGTGATTGCTGAAAGATCTGTGCTCAAATGTTGCCATATGAAGCAAACTCTGTGATCATGACCATAGGTGAAACAGCAATATCTAAATGTCTTTGACCATACTTATGACTTACTCTGGGTTTTTTTTTTTGCTTACACTTTATACCATATGACATATTTAATCTTCTCCCTGGTTTTGTTATGCTACTTGAATTAAGCCTCACAAAGGGTGTGAATGTTATTTTGTTCCGTGCTCTACCCTAAATGTCTATTATAATGACTGAGAGAAGCTAAGTGAAAGAAAACATCTTTGTTGTTTGCCTAGGAACTAGTGGCTGGGAAAAGCTATGGAAAAAATATGGATCTCGCCTACCCAAGAATGACCTCTGCCAGTACGTCACATCTTCTGACCTTACTCGGATGCTGGATGACCTGGGTATTAAGTATGAACGTTATGACCTTTTGTCCACCATGGACATAACAGACTGTTTTACTGATGATAATGAAAATGGAGAGCTGCTTTGGGATTTTTTGACAGAAACCTGCAACTTTAGCAAAACAGCACCACTCGATCTCAAAGCAGAAATTATGGAAGATCTTCAAGAGCCTGAATTCAGTGTTAAGAAAGATGGGAAGGTACTTTTTAACAATAATCTGAGTTTTATAGTGGTTGAGGCAAATATATAGGTCATAACATATTCAGAGCTCATATTTTGATCAAATGCTGATTTATTTAAATATCAAATACATATTACTTAAATATTGAAGTTAAAATTAATCTCATAATAGGATACAATATTATCTCTTATAAATATTATCTCTTGGAACAAATCTACAAATTTCCAAGACAACTTAGGCTTTCTTAAGAACCATGTGGGCCAATTCTGGTTGTGATCTTGAAAGAAAATACTCAGTCTAAATACTGCCTAACTGGAAATATGTGACTTGAGTTCCATTAGCTTACTGTTAATAAAGTTCTTTGCATTTTCTTAGTGTCCTGGAAATTGTTAGAATAGTAATAAAATATGTGCCATCCATTCTTTGAGTAAGGTGATATTTGTTGATTCTCTGATGACAAAACCATTTTTTTTAACCTGTACTGAAGTGTTTATCTTCCCACTTTCTTCTATAGCAGTTTCTATCATATGCTTTATTAATACCATCATAAAATCAGGATCTGGTGAGATGGCTCTTCCACAGGTCCTGCCAGGGTTCAGTCTGGAACATGCATGTGCTACACCTTATAACCATTTGTGACTTCAGCTCCAGGTCATCTGATGTCATATACTGGCCTCTCTGGGAATCAACACTTATGTGTACATGACCTATCCCACATACATAATGAAACTAAAATAAATATTTAAAAGAATTATAAAATTGGCTCTTTATTTTTCTTCTTGGTTATCTAAGATTTAGTCATCTCTCTTTCATATACTGAAACTTGTATTTTTGTGCAAATCATTTCCATTCACTTTTTCCTTTTTTAAGATTTAGTTTCTGAAACATCTAAAAGGTCTTCTAAGGTTTAAAATACTAATATTTTTATAGTATTTATATATATTTATTATATAAATATACTTATATATAATATATGTTGGGATTCCTTCTATGCTCTACCCAACAGTAGCAACAGCCAGGTAGGCCTGGCTTGCTATAAAAGGGACTGTTTGGACTCTCCTACTCTGACTCTCTGCCCCCTTTCTCTCTCTGACCCCTTTTTCCACTCTCCCCTTCCCTTCTGCCCCCCTTTCCCAATGCTCTTGGCCAGCCTCTTCTCCTTTCTTTCTCTCTCTGTCCTTCTCTGTCTCCTCTCTTTCTCTGCCTCTACTCCTTCTGAACTCCCCTTCCCCTGACCCTAAATAAACTCTATTTTATATGGCATGTACCTCAGGGGGGGAGAGATGCTTAGCATGGGCCTGCTGAGGTATGTCCTCTCATTGTACCATACCACACTCCACAAAACATATCCTTGGTTTTATGAAACATATCAATATATAAAATATGTTATATCATAGATTGTAGGACCATAAAAGGCAGCCTGGTTCCTGGCTGAGCACATGCTGGAAACCCTGGTGACCCTGAGGAACAGCAGGCATTTGCCACGCTCTTGGACACTAGGCTCCTGACACAAGGCTGCAGCCCTTCATAGATTTGTGTTGTTCAGTCACATAAGGTCAACATACCAAGCCCCATCCACAGGTAGAGGACATGACCACAGATCACATAGCTTCAAGACACTTCTCCATTTTAACGAGGTACCTAAAGACCTGGAGGCTTAGCCAGTAAACTCCCCCTCCCAGACACTCCTCCATGCAAAAGGTATTTAACCTCAGGCCCACCCTGAGAACTGGAGTACAGTTTTTACTCATCCACTTTCCACCATGACAATAAATGCCTCAAAACCAGGGACTGTCTCTTTCATCGGGATCTGCCGTGGAGAGCAATGGAGCAGGCCTTTGCCTAAAGAGCTGTCTGTCTGTCTAATCTCCCACAGAAAGCCTCTCAGTGCTCCCAGCCATGGCCTCCACCAAGCCAAGCCACCCCTGACAAACCAAGGACTCTATCCCCACAGGACCCAGCAGGAGATCTCTCCCCACTTTCCCTGTCGGCCCTGGGCCAGATCCAGCCCATGGGCCCCCCACTCCATTCTCAGTTCTTTCATGGTTCCCAGCTGTGCCTGGGTGACCAAGAGCCTGAGAACCAGATGGCCCCAGCCTCCCTGCAGGCCCAGGGACCCCTAAGCCAGCTCCAGCATCCCTGGGACCTCCGACTGTGCTCTCTCACCCCTGGAGTGGTGTCCTGTGGCTTCCCATAGCCCAACACCCACCTGGCGCCAGCATGGGGTGAGCACAGTCAAAACTTCCCGTGTCCCACCTCCCAAGAGCAGACACGGGACACCACAAACCCTATAATGTATGATACTATATTCATATTATAATATAAAAGTTATATGATAGCCTCTCTCCAAAGTGTTACCTTAGGACAGTAAGATTTCAGAGAATTTGAAAAGACCTATTTGATGTTCTTGTTTTGTTTTAAATAATTCGGTTATTCTTATAATAATAGTATATTTTAAGTTAAATAAACAATTTAGTAATTCATAAATAATTTCTATAATAATAAAATACTACTTCCCATCAAAACTCTATAAAATAAGAGACTGTCTCAAATACAGACAAAATTAAAAGGAGTGGCACTACTAGGAAGTGTGTCTTTACTGTAGTAAGTGTGGTCTCATTGAAGGAAGTGTGTCGCTGTGAGGGTGTGCTCTGAGGTCTCACATGCTCAAGCTATGCCCAATGTGGAAAACAGTCTCATGCTGCCTGTGGATCAAGATGTAGAACCTCAGTTACTTCTCCAGTACCATGTCTGCTTGCACTCTGCCATGTTTCCTGCCTTGATGATAATAGACTAAAACTCTGAAACTATAAGCCCTAACTAAATGATTTTTGTTTTTTAACATTAGAGTTGCTGTTGTCTAATGTCTCTTCACAGCAACAGAAATTCTGACTAAGACAAAAATTAAATATATATATATATATTAAGGAAAATCAAAATAAGGACAAAAGTCTAGTAGATAGAGGAGCTAAGCAAGTTTCTAAAAGTGAAATTCTCAGCCATGGCTGTGTCTGTGAGCTACCTTTGTACTTCAGGAAGTCCAACCTACCATCAAAATGGCAAAACCATTAACGTTCCATAGCCTCTGATTTCTTTCTTTTTTTTTTTTTGCATTACAGTTTTTTTTATTTTATTAGATATTTTCTTTTTTTTAAGATTTATTTTATTTTATATGTATGAGTACACTGTAGCTGTACAGATGACCGTGAGCCATCATGTATGTGGCTGCTGTTGATCTCAGGACCTCTGCCAGCCCTGCTAACTCTCTGCAGCTGTCTTTAGACACACCAGAAGAGGGTGCCCAATCTCATTACTGGTGGTTGTGAGCCACCATGTGGTTGCTGGGATCCAAACTCAGGACCTTTGGAAGAGCAGTCAATGCTCTTACCCACTGAGCCTTCTCGCCAGCCCAGATATTTTCTTTATTTACATGTCATACAATATCTCCTTTCCCAGTTTCCCCTCCAAAAAAACCAAAAAAAAAAAAAAAAAAAAAAAAAAACCAAAAAAACCAAGAATCAAAAACCAACAACAAGAACAAACCCCTGTACCCTCCCCACTCTCCCTGCTCACCACCCCACCCTCTTCTGCTTACTGGCCCTGGCATTCCGCTACATTGGGGCATAGAACCTTCACAGGGCCAAGGGCCTCTCCTCCCATTGATGACCGACTTGGCCATCCTCTACTATACATATGCTGCTGGAGCAATTAGTCCCACCATGTGTACTCTTTGGTTGGTGGTTTAGTCCCTGGGAGCTCTGAGGGAACTAGTTCATATTGTTGTTCGCCCTAAGGGGCTGCAAACCCTTCGGCTCCTTGGGTCCTTTCTCTAGCTCCTGCCTCTGATTTCTTAAGTGTCTATGTTTTGCACCCTGAGAAGTGGTTCCATCTCATTCCTGAGTGTTATAAACAAGCACTGGTCATCCATCTTAGTTAGGGGTTCTGTTGCTGTGATAAAACACCAAGACCAAAATCAACCTGGGAAGTAAAGGTTTATTGTACCTACCAGCTTATAGCCCACCATCCAAGGAAACGGGAACCTGAAGACAGAAACTGAAGCAGAAGCCATTGATGAACTTTGTTTACTGTCATAGCTTGCTCATGCTAGTTTCTTAAAGCACTCATGACCAGGTTTGTAACACCAACTGAGTCTTCTCATACCCATCATAAATCAAGAAAATGCAATGCCAGCTTACATACAGGCTAGTTTGGTGAGGATATCATTTTTCTTTTAAATTGAGGTTCCCTCTTACAGTATGATTCTACTGTGTGTACAATTTACATAAATTAACAGTCCTATCAGCGGACAGATGGATATAGCAATTCACAGGTCATCCAGAAATATATTAGACCAGTTTCTCATGGAAACTGAAATAGATTTGTTAAAAATGACTGGTAGGTAATTTCGTATAGTAAACCTGAAACAATTGGTTATTTGTTTACTAAATCAGGAAATAATAACACATTTTACAGTGTTTACTAAGGTTCTCATATATGTAATTTATTTGCAGCAAGCTAAATGCTGCAGTTAAAAATGCTTGTGGGTCAGTAAAATGGCATAGCACATAAAGATGCTTGCTCCCACACCTGATGAACTGAGTTTAATCTCCAGGATCCAATAGTGGGCAGAGATAACCAACCAATTCTTACAAGCTGTCCTCAGGCATAAGATAATATTTGCAAATTTTAAAAATGATTAAAAGAAAAATTCATGCTCTGTTGTAACAGTTAGCTTCAGCTGTAAACTTGACACAAACTTAAAGTCCTCTGGCAAGTAGGAACCTCGAGTGATGAAGGGCTTCATCAGAGTGGCTTCTAGGGCATTTTAAAAACTGAGAATTGATATGAAAAGGTTCTACCACATAGTCTTGAGTTGTATGAGCCTAACAGAATACAAGAGAAGGATGGGATAAGTTACTAAGCAGTGTTCTTCTTTAGTTTCTGCTTTGATTTTCTGCCTTAGCTTCCCTCAATGATGGGTTTTAACCTGTTAGAAGAAATAAACCCTTCCCTTTTCAAGTTGCTTTCATTGATGGTGTTTATCACAGGAAAAAAAAAAGCTTATTAGGATACCTCACATTTGATTGTTAGTAAATAAAATAGACTTTTTGTAGTGGTTTGAATAGGTTTGGCCCCCATAGACTCATGTGTTTGAATGCTTGGGCCACAGGGAGTTACATTATTAGGAAGTGTGTCATTGTAAGAATAGATATGACATTGTTGGAGGAAGTGTGTCACTGTGGCAATGGGCTTTGAGGTCCTATGTTCAATCTCTACCCAGTGTAGAAGAGGCCCTCCTCTTAGCTACATTCAGATCAAGATGTAGAACTCTCAGCTCCTTCTCCAGCACCATGTCTGCCTAGAAGCTACCATGCTTCCTGCCATGATAATGGACCAAACCTCTGAAATTGTAAGCTAGCCCCAATTAAATGTTTTCCTTGTTAGAGTTGCTGTAGTCATGGTAAATGAATGAAAACCAAACTAAGACACTTATATGAACAAGAAATAGAGTGAATAAGAAATAGACAGTCCAGAGAACCTAGGTTCAATTCCCAGTGCCAGCACACTGCTATCTGTAACTACAGTTTCAGGGCTCCAACACCCTTTTCTGGCCTCTGAGGGCATCATGTGGTACACAGATATATGTAGGCAAAATACTTGATATTCCAAAAATTTTTTAAATTAAAGGTTAATGTGAATAGGGATTTATTTAAGTGAAGTATAATTGAGTAAGGTGTGCAAAGATTTGAAAGAAAAACACTTGAAGAAATGCAAGTAAAAAATCTCTGATGTAGCAAAGGGCCTCATTTTATCTGAAGACTAGTATTTGTGGTTTGATGGCTTCCTATGGTAGCAGATAAATGGAAAGATCTGTATAGATCTGACCGTATAGATCTGACACAAAGTGGTCACTGTGGGCTTCCTAGGGTATAACAGTTTGAAATAAATGAACAGAAGAGCAGAATAGACTTGTGGAGCAAGTGAAATATATCAGGAATGCAAGATGCTAAGAACTCTGAATGGGAAATGAACTTTGAAATACTCCATACTAATTCTCTTTTGTCTTTTCTTTTTTATTAAATTATTTTATATTTTATTTATTTAATTCCAACTGTTGCCCTCCTTCTTGGTTCCCCCTCCAAGAGTTCTTTACCTGATTTGCTTTTCCTTTTTCCTCTGAGAGGGTGCACCCCACCCACTCACCATCCCTCACCCATCCAACCCCTGACACCCCCCACATCCTCCTTTCCTGGGGCATCAAGTCTCTACAGGATTAGGCCCATCCTCTCCCAATGAGGCCAGACAAGGCAGTCCTGTGCTATATGTGCTGGGGACCACAGACCACCCCATGTATACTCTTTGGTTGCTGGCTTAGTCTCTGGGAACTCTGAGGGAACTGGGCTAGTTGATACTGTTGTTCTTTCTACGGAGGTGCCATCCCTTTCAGCTCCTTCAATCCTTTCCCTAACTCTTCCATAGGGGTCCCTGACCACAGTCCAATTCTGATAGGCCTGCCTTTATATGTTACTTGACCTTTTTCCCTTGCTGCTTTTAAAATTCTTTCTTTGTTTAGTGCATTTGTTGTTTTGATTATTATGTGATGGGCAGAATTTCTTTTCTGGTCCAGTCTATTTGGAGTTCTGTAGGCTTCTTGTATATTCATGGGCATCTCTTTCTTTAGGTTAGGGAAGTTTTCTTCTATAATTTTGTTAAAGATATTTACTGGCCCTTTACGTTGGAGGTCTTCACTCTCTTCTATATCTATTATCCTTAGGTTTTGTCTTCTCATTGCATCCTGGATTTCCTGGATGTTTTGGGTTAGGAACTTTTTGCTTTTTGCATTTTCTTTGACTATTGTGTCAATGTTTTCTATGGTGTCTTCTGCCCCTGAGATTCTCTCTTCTATCTCTTGTATTCTGTTGGTGATGTTTGCATCTATGACTCCTGATTTCTTTCCTAGGTTTTCTATCTCCAGGGTTGTCTCTCTTTCTGATTTCTTTATTGTTTCTATTTCCATTTTTAGATTCTGAATGGTTTTGCTCATTTCCTTCACCTGTTTGATTGTGTTTTCCTATAGTTCTTTAAGGGATTTTCCTCTTGAAGGGCTTCTAGCTATTTACCTGTATTCTCCTGTATTTCTTTGAGGGTGCTATTTATGTCTTTCTTAAAGTCCTGTATCATCACCATGAGAAATGATTTTATATCTGAATCTTGCTTTTCCGGTATAATCGTTTGTCCAGGACTCACTATGGTGGGAAAATTGGGTTCTGATGATGCCAATAACCTTGGTTTGTTTTGTTTATTTCCTTACGATTGCCCCCCTGCCATCTGGTTATCTCTAGTGCTACCTGCCCTTGCTAAGTCTGACTGAAGCCTGTCCTTCCTGTGATCCTGGTTGTGTCAGAACTTCTCAGATTCAAACTATCTATGTGATCCTGTGATTATGGGATCCTGTGATCCTGGGCTTGTTAGAGCACCTGAGAGTGGAGCTTCCTCTGGGTGTTGTGGGACTGACTGCAGAGTTTGAGCCCAAGGTCTTTTCAGGACACCAGCCCAGAGAGATTGGAAGTAACCAGAGCCACTGGGCTGGCAGAGTTCCTACTTGCCTGGTCCTGCTGGTCCCAATTACTCCCAGTGTTGGGACAGATGTTGAGTCCTCCTCACTTCTGATCCTGGGTGTGTCAGAGTGCCTGGGAGTAGAGCTTCCTCTGGGTGTTGTGGGACTGGCTGTAGAGCTTGCCCAAGCTATCTAGTTTTTTTTCCCCAGGACTATAAGGTGCTATGTAGGCTGCTGGGAGAGAAAAGTCTTACATAGTTGTGATCTATTCATTATACAATAATGACTGGCCTGGCAAGATATGCCCATTGATACAATAAGGTATTATGGGAGTGACCAACTACATTTTTGTGGGGCAGTGGGCTGTTCTGACAGCTGGAGTCCTGTAGAACTGCCACCTGAGAACCCTGAAGACTCACTGAGCAAAGTAAATTTGTTCACAAGGGACGGTAGGATAGTTCGGTGCTAGCTCCTGAGACGATGGCTCAGATTTCAGCCCAAACCCTCACAGCTGCCCCTGCAGGAGATGTGTGCTCTATCAGGCAGACAATGCCTCAAGCTCCAGTATTCTAGCTGGACCCTTCACCCAGTCACCTGACCACAAGCCAGGCATGCCATGCCCCACACAATAAAAAGGGTGGTTTGCCCCCTCCTCACTCTCTTACTCTTACCCTCTTTTGCTCTCTCTCTCCTCTCTGCTCTTTGTTCTCTTCTCTTTCTTTCCTCCTCTCCCTTTTCTCTCTCTTTTCTTCCTCTCCTTTCCTTCCGTTTACTCAACCAGCATATTTTCTCCTTCCTACAATAAAATAACTCATTTATACATTGCCTCCTTTTAACTAAGACACCGTGTAGCAACAGGTCAGCACTGAGGAGAGAGAGAGAGCTGGGCCTCAGCTGTAGACCCTGCATTTGGAACAACAACTGATGGAAAATGCGGGCATCAGGCCCCTGCCTTTGGTACAACACATTTTAATGAATTTAAGCTCATTTATGTAAAAGGGAATTCATCTATTTTATTTTATTCCTGGCCAGGAACCTGTGGCCGGAGGAGTATAGAATCCTAGGGATAAACTTTGTATTATTATATTGCTAAATGGCCACCATATCAAGCTGCTTTGATGTCTATATTTATGTCTATATTCATAGATTACTGTAGCTCTTACTGCTCATTAGGTAAGCTTATTTTTGCAGATGCTCTAGTTAATAGAATCAATACTGCTATAAATGCAAAGACTAAGTAACTGGAGTGCTTAGCCCTAAATGGACATCTACAACACCTCCTCTCCAAAGACTCAGAGAATATAATGGAAGATGCAGAAGACAGCTTATAAGAACCATAGATTGGGAAGAATTACTACAAATCTGTCTCCTGAACATGATATGGCCATTGTACTCATGAGCACAGAGCAGTTGTAGTTACCTGCATAAGATCTGTACTAGCTTAATCCAGTCAGCATTCCAACATGAGTATGAAAGGGGAACATGAGCCTTTAGTCCTAGCTATGGAGCCATTAGTGGTTGATGAGTTCTTTTTCTTTTTTTTAATTTGAAGCCACTGGTTGGTTACCTATTATCCACTGGATGACCCCACAGTCATACATCCATCCATACATGGGAAACAATTATTTGTCACAATGATTTAAAAATTGAGGGCATGAAGTTAGGAAGGAGTCATGTTTGTGGAGAGAACTGGAAGGAGATGGAAATAAATTATATGTATTTTCTAAGAATAATTAAATATTAACAAAACCAAAGTAAATCCTTTTATAACTATTTTATGTACAAACACACACACACACACACACACACACACACATTGGCACAAGTTGTAAGTTATATTCTATAACTTGCCAAGATTGTGACTGGTGTATTTTCATAATTTTAATTCATAGGCTGTGATAATCCTAGCCCATCCAATGATCTTTTCCCAACAGAAAGACCAAGAATGTGGTAGTTGTTCAGTTCATGAAGCTGGCCATCCAGGAAGTCTTAATCAGATGCTGGGGATCCTGAAGATTTCTAGAGAGCTATGGGTCTCTAGTCTGTATTGAAATCTAATATTAGTGAAGGAGTGCCTTGGTAAGCATATAAATAGCCTTGCATCCCAGAGTGAGGGCAAGCAGGCAAAGATCAAAATTTTCCTCCTTCCATGTCCTTTTGTGTGGGCTGCCACCAGAAGTTTGGGTCCAGATTTAGGGTGGCACTTCTCATCTCAAATAATTGCATTAAGAAAATCCCCCACAAGTGTGCTCAGCTGCTTGGGTTTTAATTGATTCCAGAGGTAGTAAAGTTGACAACTAAAATTAGCTTTCACAGTGTTTCTAAATTTGGAATTTATTAGTATATTATTATTATTATTATTATTATTATTACTAATCTTTTTTGTTGTTGTAGTTATTTTAGGTTTTGTTTATTTGTTTGTTTCCAAGAAAGAAAGACAGTTTTCCTGTGTAAACCTGGTTATCCTGGAACTCATGCTATAGACCAAGCCGGCACTGAACTCAGAGATCCAACTGCCTCTGCAGGTGTCCTTTGAGCACTGGGAAGGTGTGCACTACCACTGCCTGGCTTTTTTAAAGTTACTGTTACATTTTTAGTTTTGTTGGTTTTGATGAAATGTATATGTCTATGCATATAGGCTTTATGCATGTGAATTCATGGCATTAGTTTGCTTTCTGTTGCAGTTCTGACATTTGGACAAAATGTGTCTTGGGGAGGAAAGAGTTTATTTTAGATTATCCTTCCTTGACACATTCCTTCATTTAGAGAAATCAAGATAGGAATCACAAAGCAGGTTCTGAAGTGGAGACTGCAAATGAAATTTTACTGACTTGCTACTTGTCTCATACAGCCCAAACTCACCCTACCATCAACAGTGGCATATGTCTACCTCAATCAGCAATCAAGAAAATTCCCCATAGACATGGTCAGAGAAGTCCAAGGTAGAGAATCCTTCAATAAAGATTCCCTTTCCTGGGTGACTCTAGTTTCTGTTGAATTGATAACATCTAACCATTGCCATATGACTAAAATCTACATGTATGACTCTAAACCTAAAGTCTAAATCTACATCTCTCTCCCCCCCATCTCTCTCCCTCTCTCTCTCTCTACACACACACACACACACACACACACACACACACACTGGTTAGTCTCTATGGCAAAAACAACTACAAGTTGTGTATTATATCTTAATTTAGCATGTATGCTTATTCTTTTTAAAATTTATGATATTTGAAAAAACAAGACACCAATGTATAGCAAATGTTAATGGGGTTCTTAATTACAGAATATAGTTAAACAAATGAACACAAATATGCTAGATTCAATTTAAAGACATTATCTTTCACTATTGCTTTATAGTAAGAATTTTTAACTGAGAATATTATTCAGAAAAGGGGACAATGTCCTTGTATTCATTAAAAATAAAAATCCTACAATTAAAAAGAATAATATCTAATGATGTATCTTCATGTATGTTATATGCAAAGTTATCTTAAATGTATATTATAAATGAAGTGGTTCCTTATCAAATGGAGTCTTTTCATACTGAAAAATGTTAATATAAATTATAATATAAATCATTAGCTCATAGACTACCAGAAGACACATACAAAACCCCATATTTTTACTGCACATATTTCCCATTAACTGTAATGTATTAGTAATTGAAGTTCATTGCAAATTCTTGTAGATTTTATTGCTATAATGCTGCATGGCATCTGAAACCTGACTTGCATAAGAAGTCCTGGCCAGGAAATCTTCTATTAACAGTGACAGTGCATTTGTCATCATGATGATAAACTCCAGGGCTGCCTCTAGACTATAAATTACCAGGGCAGCCTTTGTGCTGCACTGGCTTGATTTGTCAGTGCTTGCATCTTAAATTCCTGCTTTATTGTGAACTATAAGTCAACAATTTTGAGCTGTATCTTTGTTCGCAAGGACTGAGCTCTAGACTTATTAAAAAAATCAAAACAAAAAAACCCTCTTAAGTATGATTTACATTTTCTAACCAGTGAGAGCAAAAAAGTCTGGTATTTTAAGTCATATTGGAAGCCGTAAGGGCCTGTGATCTAT
>JADRCC010328599.1:0-16813 GCA_019843855.1 Hylomyscus alleni | reverse complement strand
CTCTCTCTCTCTCTCTCTCTCTCTCTCTCTCTCTTTCTCTCTCTTTCTCTGTCTCTATCTCTGTAACTACTAGGCTAATTATGCTTGATTACATTGATATGGTTAACATTTTTAGTATCAGAAATACTAGAGTAGATTAAATGTAAAGGAAGAAACCCAGTAGATAAACCCACATACCAGCCAAAATTTAAGAGTAATTGGAACCTCTCTTTCTCTGACAGGGTCTCACTATGTAGCCCAGGTTGCCCTCCAACTCATAATCTTCCTGCTTCAGCCTCAAACCTTTTGGGATGACAGATGTGGGCCACAACATCAATAATGGATATTTCCCCAACATAATAAAGTATTAATTTAAAATAAGCAGTCAACCACTGTGATAATAGAGAAATGCACAGCCCCCCCAGCATTAAAATTATAAATTCCTTAAGATCTTTTTTCATTTGAGATAGTCTGGAGTGGTTTGAGACAACACACTGAGACATGAAACAGAAATATCAGGGTTTCTATAGAAAGTGAGCTCCTGGCTGACACCAGGATCCTAAAGATACTCAACTCAGTAGCAGATTTAAAAAGTTGATAGACAAAAATCCACAGAGAAGCTTTTAAGCTATCATTAATAATTAATAAGAAGTCAAAGCAGAAAAAAAGATTTATTCTCAGCTGCAAGACAGAGAAGGCAGCACTAATTGTGTGTTGTTTGTATAAGCAAGTATATACAAGTTGTATGTATTTGAGGGTGGAATGTATTTGAAAGTGTAATTCTATTTTGAATGAGAAGGTGAAAGGATGTCCAGGTGCTAGTGACTCAGAATTTATATACAAGCTCATACTATCCCATCCAAAACCTTGACAGGACTTCCCAAGATCCTGGGGAAAAAATCCTGTTGTCATCATTCAGAAGAATCAACAAGTAAGATTATATGGAGATTTTGACAGGAAGGAGAGAACCCATCAACATCTGGAAGGCACACATTTTTCTAACCCTGTTATGGAGTGTTCTAGCAAGCCAGTCATGTTATATTGGTACAAGAACCAATCAATACTAAGACGCCAAATTTTCACATTTACCATGAAAGACTACCAGGAAGAAGACACCACAGACCTGTATCTTGGAGGCTGAGGCAAGAGCATGAGTTCAAGGCCAGCCTGGACTACATAATGAGGCCCTGTCTCAAAACACAAGCTCAGTGGTAGAGTGCTTTCTGAGCATGCCCAATGCCCTAAGTTTCTTCTCCAGCACCACAAAACAAAACAAAACAAAACAAAGCAAAGCAAAGCAAAACAAAACAAAGCAAAACAAAAAAACAAGGGGAGGCATCAGTTTAACATGTTAATCCAGAAAAATGGTTGTTTATTAGGAAACAAGCAATGACTTCAGGTCTTCCTTAGTAATATCTTCTAATTCATTCTAAATGAATAAACACATTCATAAAAACACAAAGCTCTGGATCATTTCCTGTTCATCTTGGCTGCCTGTGTCTTCATATTTGCAAATCAAATCTACCTGCTAACCTAGACAGAGAGGAGAGGCAATCGTGGTATCCTCTTAGGGATGCAGACATCATTTCAATGATGCTGTGACCGTATGGCTCTCAGACTGTTCTAATCTCATGAGGTTGAGGTGATACCTTTGCTTTTCCTGTCTTCCCAAATATTTCTAAACCAAAGTGTCTGAAAAATGTGCTTACCTACTGGAACCATGTGGGGACACTAGTTTAAAATGTAGAGCCAACCCCTTATCTGTGATATGTATACATGTTTTTGGTGTGTGTGACTATAATGTATATATGCAGGCTCTCATACCTGTTCACCTACATAGAGGCCAGAGGAGGGGGTTGGGTATGGGCTCTCTTACTTTCCGTGTTGTGTTGAAACAGGGCCACTAATCCTAGACTGGTAGCTAGCCAATCCTGTGGCTCCTCTTGCTTTGTTCTCTGCTCAAGACTGGGGTTATAAGTTCCCCACTACATGTCCCACTTTTTTTACACAGGTTATGGAGATTCCAATGCAGATTCTCACTTTAGTCCATCAAGTACTCTCCGTACCACCGACCCATCTTGCCAGCCACACCGGACTGTATTTTAAACAGGATATCTAGTTATTATTGTTGTTGAAACAAAATCTGAGACTTAGTAGTTCTTGGCTGTTAGTTTTGGGGATTGTGGGCAGTAAGATCCCAGTCAACCTGCAGCTGGGGAGGAGGGGGAAAGCGACGGGGTCACCTCATCTTCATGGGATTAGAATAGTGTGAGTTGACCTGGACAAGGGTTTCTTCTAAATGCATGGAGGAGAAAGTTTCTCAACCTCTGTACCTTCCCCATAGAGAGGATATGAAGAAAAGATACTGGAACAAGATGAGAGAAATAAAACTAACCTTAACCCCAGATACATCTTTCACTCCTCATAAAGTCTCAACCTTGGCTATGGGGCCACTGCTGACCTTGCTCAAGTATCTGCAAGCATTAGTCAGAAAGCAGATCTCAGGCCTGTGTTTCCTGCTGCAGAGTTATCAGAGGTGGCCTTGAGAGAAAGCAGCACTGCATGCCCAGAGCCCAGCTCCGTGCCCCAAATTACTTCTTGACAAGTCTAATATTTTGGTTGCTACATGGGGCTTAGATTCAGCTCTTAGCAGATCATTTAATAAATGCTAATTGTCATTGTCTTGCCTCTTGCTCTTTGAATATCCCTGGGATCTCTTTTAGTCTTTCTGAACCACACACTACTCAGCAGCCCAGTGGGAGACAACTCAGACCCTTCACATTTGATGGAGGATTCTATGAGATATTTCAGGGAGAGCTCTTGGGGTTCCCTCCCTCCTTTCCTTTCTTCTTCTCTTCTATTATCTTTTCACTCCTTTGTCTTGGTGAACTTTGCAGAAGGAAATAGTGGAATAACTAAAGATGTGTGTGTGTCTGTATTTGGGTGGCATGCATGTTTGCATATGTTTGGGTGCATATGTCTGTAACTGACCTGATGGCAGGAATAAATATATATTTAAAGAGACATGTGTGTTTTCCTCTTTGGTCATCTGATTCTTGAAAGAATGGACTCCTGGAGTTTAATTTTTTTCTAGGAATCTCTTGCTTTGAGAAGAAATAGCTGAAGCCCTGATACCTTCCAGAGGAGAAACTAATCTCTTGGAGAAAGATTTACAGCTAGTCAGTTGTCCTTGCAGAAGAGATACTGCCACAGGCAGGGACTACACCTTGCTAGGAAGCTTAGTTGTGCATATCTATTGCTTTGTATATAAACCATACCCTCATGTCAGGACTCCAGAAGGCAGACTTGGGAGTCTTTGCACTTCATAGTGTCTTCCCTACATGGGGAACATTTCCTTTTCCTGCTTTTTCCTATCATTCTGGCTCTCTTCACTGTTATTCAGCATCCATGGTCAGATGTGGCTTCTTGAGCCACAGTATGTGATTCCCATGTTTGGTAACAATATGGCAAACATAAAGAGACAATAGGCACATTTTGTGTGCAGTAGCTGGTCCCAGCTACTGTCTTACTTTTCTGATTGCTATGACAAAGACCAGACAAAGACACTTAAGGAAGGAGTGGCTTACTTTGGCTCATAGTTTGAGGGCACAGTCTGTCACAATGGGGAAAGTGAGGCAGCAAGAGCGTGAGGTAACCGGGCATACTGTGTCTGTAGTTGAAAAGCAGAAAGAAGAAAGTTGGTACCCAGTTCATTTTCTCCTTTTCATTCAGTTGGGACTTCAAGGCTGTGGGATGGTGTAACCTGTATTTAGGGTGGGTCCTCCTACTTCTATTAACCTAATCTGGAAGCTTCCTCAGAAACACACCGGAAGGATTGTCTTATAGATGGTTTTAGACTTTTTCAAGTTGACAGCTAACATAAACCAACTTGTCAAATGACATTTAATGACACTAGGGTGAGGCAGGTATGCTACCATAAGAATTAAGTGAAAAACTAAAGGTAGAGTGAAAATTTATCTGTGGTGTGCTTCTTCTTCAGTTTAAACATGTTTAAAACAAGAGAGAACCTTGTAACATTTTCATGTGATCTTGCTGATTGTGGAATTTATTTATGTCTCCCTCAGCCCCTACTTGCCTCTTTCACATTCTTGACTGTAAATGATCAAAATCTGTGGGAAGGGAGGAGTCCTCTGTCCCTTTCTATGAGTATTACATGGGGGTGAATTAAATGAATTTTAACATACTTTTTAGTAACCTACTATCTTAAGATTTTATTGCTGTGAAGAAACAACATGTCCAAGATAAGTCTTATAAAAGAGAACATTTAATTGGGGCTGGCTTACAGTTTCAGGGGTTTAGTTCATTATCATCATAGCAGGAAGCATGGCAGAGTCCAGGCAGACATGGGGCAGGAGGAGGTGAGAGTTCTACATCCTGATCCAAAGGTTGCAAACAGCAAGAGACTATCTTCTGAAGGAAGCCAGGAGGAGGCTCTCTTCCACACTGGGTGGAGCTTGAGCATAGCCCACTCCACAGTGACACATTTCTCAAACAAGGCCACACCTACCCCAACAAGGCCACGCCTCTTAATGGTGCCTCCCCATGGGCCAAGCATTTAGACACATGAGTCTATGAGGGCTAAGCTATTCAAACACCCACATCTGCTGAGTTCAACTGGTACTCTTCCCCATGTGCATGATTGTGGGACCACCCAGTCAAGTATGGGAAACCAAACAGTGGCCACACCTCTGAAGAAGGAGCCCTTTGTATTTTCTACCCTGTAGCAGTTAGACACATGAAATTAGTTGGCTGATGGCAGATAAATATACCTCCCAGGATAAAGAAGAAATATATTAGTTACCCTTTTCATGCTGGGAAAATATACCCAACTTATGGGAGATATGACTCACAGTTTCAGTCTATCATCGTGGAGAAGACATGGCTGCTGCATTGAGCCTGGTCCCCATGGCAGCAGGATCTTGTGGAATGGCTTGTTCATGTGTTGGAGGCTCAGAAAGCAGTAAGTTGGACACTAATGGGTGTGTGATATAGCTCTAAAAGGCCCACCTCTATAGTGGATATCTACTAGCTCGGCCATACTGCCTTAAGAATTCAAAGCTTTCCAAAACAGAACCATTATCTGGGATCCAAATCTTCAGACGTATGAGCCTGTGTGTCTGAGGGGGGGCGGGGAATGTTTTATAGTTAAATCATCTCAAAGGGAAGGATAGGAGTGAGGCTTTGAAAGACCTAGGAAAGATAAATTCTGTTTTCTTTGACTTCCAGTAACAAAACAAATTCCTGAGCCATGGTGTAGGCAGGCGATGACCTGAGCCATGGTATAGGTAGGCAATAAGTACTAAGAGGGAGAAATGGCAGTGAACAGAAGGTAGGTGTGAAAATGGGGACAAGTGGCTTTGGCTCCATTGGAGGCAGCTTGCTACCTTACAAGGAGAAGGGAAATGATGCCTTCCACTGTTTCTGGATTCTGGGTATATTCGGATGGCCTCGGGATTAGATCTGGTTCTCTGGTCTGTTTGGTTCACACCTCTCTCCCATATCATGTGTTCATTGTGGAGGCATTGTATTCATGTAGTCTCCCAATAGAAACACAAATAAGCCAGGCAGTGGTGGCACATGCCTTTAATCTCAGCACTTGGGAAGCAGAGGCAGGCAGGTTTCTGAGTTCGAGAACAGCCCGGTCCACAGAGTGAGTTCCAGGACAGCTAGGGCTACGTAGAGAAACCCTGTCTTGAAAAAACAAAAACGAACAAACAAACAAACAAACAAAAACTCCAAAAAAACAAAAAAACAACAAAAAGACCCCAAAAACCAAACCCCATAAATAAAATTGTTATACACATAACCACCGTGCCCCTCTTACCTGACAGACTTGCTGATGAGCCAATGCATGTGCTGGTGCTTTGTACCACAAATGGAAGTTAGCCCTCAGCTGTGAACTCTTGGCTGGGTTTGTGCTGTAGTTAAGTCAAGCAACTAAACCCAGGGTGGCAGCATGTCTCTGGATTTGGCAGTGCTAGGTCCCTCATTAGCCTTTTCTGGTGTTAAAAGGGCCAGTTCTCACTCTTGGCTGCTGACCTGGGGTGAGGTGGGGTCAGTTCTGTATTACTCTGAGTACTGTTGCACTGGGGAGGTAGAAATCTATTTCTTGGAGTAGCTTTGCAGAATCTCTCTGGGGTCGTATAGACCTTGCCTGCCATGGGCTGACCAGGAGACTGGTGAGTTAGTGGGTGTGAACTCCAGCAGGAGTGGGTGTGTACTGGGGAGTGAGTGAGTATGGAGCTCTCTAGTGACTAGCTGAGCTAGGGTAGGAAAAAGAACAATGTCTGATTAAGGAGACTCTGGATGAATCATCAGGGTCAGGCCCTGTCCAAGGATGATGTTGGAAACAGATCTTTATTTTAACACTGGCATTTCTTTTGTAGCCTTGACATAAGACTGCAATTCATCTGAATCTAGTACATTGCAAGTTATTCTTTTTTCTCTTCTTCGATAGCAGCCATGTGAAAGAATGGATTGACCTTTAATTTATAATCCTCATGTTGGAGAGTTTAGCAGAGCTTAACCTATGTCGGCTGTGGTTCAAAACTGTCTGCTTTGCTCTGGGGAAGTCAGGTTGTGTTTTCACTGTCAGCCTGGAAATAAATGGATAAGTAAGGAAAGGAACCGTGCCGGATAATAGAGTTCATTTATAAGGTAGACGAGAAACAGACAGAGAAGAGAGAAATATCCAGGAAAAAAGGAAGAAAACCTGGGATGTAGATGAAGTTTTGAACAGGGGGAAGGAAGCTGATATGGTAAAGAAAACTGTGCTGACATGATGGTGACAGTCGCAATTTCAGCATGGGGTAGACCGAGGCAGGAGGATCATGCACTTGAGCCTCGTCGTCTGGGTTACAGAATAAGATGGCTACTGGAGGGATTGATGTTCTGTTTCAGAGTTCTCAGTCTCATTAATCAAAGAATTCATAAATGGGCCCCCAAAAAAGTTCAAGGAGAATTTTATAAGTATAAGAGAAGACATAGTTCAGGTAAGGTGACAATCCTGGCAGCTGTCAGGAGGAGGTGGGGAAAAAGCTGTACCTTCTTTGTCATGTATGGAACAGAGATAGCCAAGCTATTAATCCCCCCCTTAAGGAGGGAAAAAGCATGTTCTAAATGGTTGTGGCATGCTAAGCTGAGGAAAGAGTTCGTGGGCTTCTTTCACATGATAATCTCGATGTATCTGTTTTGATAAAATACTTAATTTAAATATAATTACATCATTACCCCTTTCCTGTTCTCCCTCCAACCCCTCCTACGTGTCTAACCCTTCCTGCATCCTCCATTCACTCTCAAAGTGATATTCTCTCCTTGATTATTATTGATGCGTCCTTTTTACTTTCCATTCAACTGTCACAGACCCTTCCTGAATAAAACAGTCAGACAGACAGACAGACAAACAACGAACTCAACTTCAGAAGACTGGGATTTGGTTCTGGCACCCACTTCAGGCAGCTCAAAACAACCTGTAACTGTAGGAACACTTCTGCTCTCTTCACGTGCGCATACACGCGCACACGCATGCACGCACGCACGCACGCGCGCGTGCATACGCGCACACACACACACACACACACATGCGCGCACACATACACTCAGTCCATTCCATATCTAATGTATTCTCTTAGTAGCTGTTGACATCCTGTTTTTCTTCATTTCAGTGTGGGACCGTGTAAACTTTCTCCATCTACCCTTGAGTGTGATCTGGTATTGTCTGTGATTAGTGTCCTTGGATATGACAGGGGACCTGTACCTATAAGAGCACAACAGTATGGCTGCTTTTCTAGTCTTTCTTTTTAAAAGAAACATGATCTTTAAAAAACATATTATTATTTTATATGTATGAATGCTTTACTTAAATATGTATCTTTACCACTCACATGCCTAGTGCCATCAGAGGCCAGAGGAAGAAACTGGATCCATAGAACTGAGTTTGAAGATGGTTATGAGCCACCCTGCAGGTGCTAGGAATTAAAACCAGGTCCTCTGAAAGCACAGCCATGCTCTTAACTGCTGAGCCATCTCTCTAGCCCCTGCTTTTCTATTCTTAATAAGCTCTCTTTCAATTTTGGGGGTCTCACTATGCAGCTCCGACTATCTTGGGACTCACTCTGTAGACTGTGCTGGCCTCAAATTCACAGAGACCTGCCAACTAGAATAAAAGGCATGTACAACCATGCCTGGCCTTCTATTTCTAATTTTAAACACATATTCCAGATGCAATTCTTTGCCCTGGGACACAAGAGCGTGGAGTCAGGTGCCCTCTGAATTTAGCTCTGTGATCAGCACCCCTTTAGCTCTTTCTCTGCACTCTTGAGTTTTATCACTATTGTTCTGACTTGTCCAGCTTCTTTAAATCTATGCCTTTTTCTCATCCCCTCCTGGCAACTGCAGGATTTTCAGCCTGGCTGCCCTGTCGTTTTTCTCTAAAAATTTTATAAAATTGTTTTTGTAACTCAGTCTTTGTCTGAGTTTTTCCTTATTTATTCTTCTTTACTATATCACATCCTGACCAGTTTCCCCTCCTTCCTCTCCTCCAAGTCCCTTCCCTCCCTCTCTCATTTCCCACAGATCTGCTCCTCCTCTGTTTCCTTTCATAAAAGAGCAGGCCTCCCAGGAACATCAATCAAACATGGCCTATCAAGTTACAATAAGACTAGGCACATCTCGTATGACAAGGCAACCCAACAGGAGAAAAAGGGTCCCCAAAGCAGGCCAAAGAATCAGAGCTTACCCCTGCTCTCACTGTTAGGAATCCAACAACAACCTCAAGCTACACAACCGTAACATATAATGCAGAAGACCTAGCACAGACTCAGCACAGTGATTGCTGCTTCAGTCTTTGGGAGCCCCTATGAGCCCTGCTTAGTTGATTCTGTGGGCTGTGTTCTGATGTCCTTGACCCCTTTGGCTCCTACAGTAATCCCCCACACCTTTCTATAGGATTCCCTGAGCTCCACTTGATGTTTGGTTGTGGGTCTCTGCATCTTTTCTCATCAGTTGCTAGATGAAGTCTTTCTGATGAGGATTATGCTAGACTCCCATTTGAGTTTGTTTTTAACTGTGTCACTAGTTGCCTAAGAACCCTTAAGAGAGAACTCCAGATTCTCTGCCAACAGGACCAGTGAATTTGCTTCCTTGCTGCCGAAAATGTTTCCCAACGTAGCCTTCAGCTGCCAGTCCTCTTAGAGGATGGTCTTGGATAAGAGAACCTGCTTTGCCCAGAGTGACATCCTCCAGTGTCTCACCAGACAAGCTGGGAACACTCTGGACAGACATCTCATCTGCAGAGTGGCATCCTCCAAGCCTTTCATTCAGTCTACATTATAGCTCAATGCTCCATTTCTTCAAATCCTTCCTCTTTATCTACCTTTCATCAAATGTCAATCCCTACAGCATCAGTTGAGTGTCCTGCCTTCTGACCTTTATCTCAGAATCTGCTACCTGGGACAAGGTGATATTTGGGATATTATTTCTAAATTATTTAAGAAGTGGTGGCATAACTTTGTTTGAATAGTTCCCACATAGATGCTTACAGATAAATGTTGTGGTGGGCAGAATAATAGTCCATTAAAGATAGCTACACCCAAGACTCTGTGAATCTTTACTGTGAATGAAGTGAATGAATTACTGTGTTGCAAATGAGGGATTAAGGTGGGAGATGAGATTAAGACAGACACCTAGCTGGGTTTAGAACAGATAATCCTGGGTTATTTGGATGAACTCAGTGTAGTCAGAGGGGCCCAAGGGAGAGAAATGAGGGCTGAATTAGGGTAAGAGAGATGCTGGAGGCTCTGAGTAGAATTCAGTAGACAGGAATGTGAGTGGCCTTCAGCAGTTGAGATAAGCAAAGAACAGACTCTTCTGTTGGGACTCTAGAAGACCTGTGGCCTGCCAATAGCTTGACTTTAGCCCAGGTATAAGTGGGTCATGGGAGACCTTCCCTGGAGAAACCCACTTTTTCTTTTGATTCCTTCTCTGTGTTATCTCATCTTTCTATCATATTATCTTCTCTCCCCTCCCCCTCCCCCCCCACACGTGCACACACACATACATTTGCTCTCTCACTCTCTCTTGCTCTCTCCTTGTATGCTGCTACAGTTATGATAGTCTGCACCACCCCGGGCACAAAGCAATGGGTCCAGCTAATTTTGGGTTGAAACTTGTAGGGCAGAGCCATTATTATTCCTCTTTAAAGAGTTTTCCTGGGGTTCTGTCACAGCAATGAAAATTCCACTATGAAGTGTGACCTTTTTTGGGGAAATTATAGGACAGTATGTGTTGAAGTTATAGACATACTTCTAATCCTTCAATCTTCCAGTGAATGACCAAGTAGGGCCAGTTTTAGGCTGTATCACTGAGAAACCACTGAAGGAAATGGCAGGCTTGATTCTGGCTACAGTGTTGTTTTAATTCACAATGAAAGCCAAGTTGAGGCCAAAGTTAGGAAGCATTTTGGAAGTAGCAGGTTGAAATGTATGAGATGGTTGAGGTTGGGAACACTTCCAGGGTTCTTTGAACAAAATCTGTAATATTCCTATTCAAGTCTAAAGGAGGCCCTGGGAAATATCGAACTGGTGGGACAAAGTAGGCTTTTTTTCTTTAAGACTCCAGGACCCTCTGGCTCATTCTGACATTTCTTCTTTTTCTATATACTTTCCTATATATACATTCTGAGGAGTTTAATCACCTTTATGTCTTGTGAGTGCCTCAACTATGCCTGACTGTTCCTGAAATAGGTTCTTATATTTTCAAATGCATGATATCTTTTGGTCTTAGAAAAGTATGAATAATGATTAGAATGATAGATAATTAATTGCTTTGTACACTCATATCAATTTGTCATAGTATTTGCTTAAGTATTTCAGAACTAATGTTTTTATTTATATGTATATGTATTTGTATTCCCCGCCCCCCGCCGTGTGTGTGTGTGTGTGTGTGTGTGTGTGTGCGTGTGTGTGTGCGTGTGTGTTTGTGTGTGTGTGTGACATGTATGCAGGTGCCTGTGGAAGACAGAAGAGGGCACTAGAGCTCCTGGAGATGGAGTTATCTGGGGTTGTGAGTCATTTGACATGAGTGCTCTGACCTTCTGAGACATTTCTTTTACCTATCAAATACACTCCATATATATAATTGGTTAAATTCATTTGTACAGATATGAAAGGTCACACACACACACACACACACACACATACACACACTAAAAAATTTAAACAAAAATTCAAGTCACTAAATATTTCCTCTTAGCTCTGGTGTCTAACTTTTTGAAAGGCCAAATACAAACAAACATCCACACAGGTGATAATAGGATTTGGGGTATTGAACACAAAGAAAAAAGAAAGGGTAAGTTAAGAGAGGAGCCCATTCCTGTGAGAATACAGAGATGTTCCCTTAGCTGGAAGGTCGTAATTCAAATGTTGGATGAGATAGCAAGTATTTACTTCCCCCTCACCCAGTAAATATCTACTTTGAACCCTCTTTGAACCCTCTCTCTCCTCTCTTCACCTTAACTGACTGCACTAAACTTGAGAACCACTGCATAACTGTTAAAACGATAGACTCTCAGGCTGACCACTGGAGATCTGAGCTCGATTGGCCTAAGGTTCAATGTTGGAATCTGAATTTTTATCAGGCTTGCCTGGAGGTTCTGATTTAAGTGGTGTATGGGACACATCTTATGAAACTCTGCCTTGCTGGAATCTCCAAACAATTTCATGTCTGGAATTCCTGTGTGAAAAGGACTGATGAACTGATCTCCTCCAGAAATAGGGAGCTGGGGACCTCTCTTCCATATCCCTTCCAGAGAATAGAGTAAAGTAACCTATTTCAGAAAGAAAAATCTCAGTTGCAAGTCAAATATTTATGTTGTACGCAGGATAGTAGAGAGACCTTTTTCTATCAGCCTCTTCATAACGTCCATTGGCGCAGTGCCACAAAAAGTGATTGCTCTTGGAGAAACTTTTATGATGTGATTTTTACTAACAAAGGGAAGAGAAAAAAAATCCAATTAAATTTCAGGAGGAATGACAGAGAATGATTAAAATGGGGCCACACTGTCCCAGACAGGTTCCTCTGTTGGAACAGACACCATAGCAGAGTTAACACTCCCGTAGACAACAGGTTCCAGGACACAGTGTCCTGTACAAATGAGTAGAGTAGGAGCGATGGAAAAGTACTATGTGTTTTTTAGGATGCCCAAGATTCAGGAATCTCATTAAAAAGTTATTTTAATGTAATAAAAACTGTAAATTCACTGCCTTCCCAGTCTGGAAAATAAGAGACATTTAGATCATACTGAACAATTGAAACTCACAGTAACAAGAAAACAAGTGGTTGCTAGACAATGTTGTAGAGAGAAACAATGTGGGAGGGGTTCAGGCTGTTGTGTGACACTGAGATGTGAATAAATACATGCTCACTTGTCAGGGAACTAGTGACAGAACAAAGTAATGATTCCACCAAAGCCAAACTTAATTAAGTAATGAGTTTATTGGCATTACTTATAGACACATAGGTGAGGGTTTATGTCGCTCAAAGGTTGCTGCAGCACTGAAAGCTTACCACAGTATGTGACAACCCACAAAAGCTGGAACTTTGGAGCTGTATGAGTGATTTTTTTTTTTTAAAAGACGGTTTGAGAGGTTAAAGCTGCTAACCTTTAGAGACTTCCTGATACTTATGTGTTGTTTGCTTCCTGAAACATAATAAGTCCTCACTTTACTACTTCTGTGTTTCAACCAGCTTCCCTACATGATGGGATGTTTTGATTAGGAGGAAATTGCTACATACAGACTTTGAGACTTAGAGAAGATTGGGAATTCAGGTCTGGGAAAGTGTTATTCAGTTGTTAATGGTTACAGTTCTTAAAGATGAAAAGAACTCAGATCTAGTGAAAGATGAGCCTGAATATCCAGGATTAGAGTCAAGCCTTGGTGACAGCTAGCTAACTTTAATGCCTTAAATTTGATATCTTTTATGGTATTAGTTTTGTGTTTACAATAAAAAGTGCATTTTAATCAAGGAAGTAGTTGTAGATTGTCAAATAGCTCTGTGATAATGAAAATCAATGAGCTTTCCTTTTTACCCATGATTCTTCACCATCAGAATCATTCGCTGCTTCCCTTCATAGTACGAGTGGTATTTGATGCTCTGAGACATCAGACCTGATCATATGTATTGTATGAAAGCATTGGGTGCCATAAAGGGCCCACTGGGTTTTATTGGCTAGGGGTCTTGGCAGAGCAAAGAAGAATTGATGGGTTTGTGCCCAATATGTCTTCCTTAACTGTGATAATGGAGCACAATCATAATTAAGAATAATGAAATGACTGACATGGAATGAAAGCTCGGTAGTCATCAGGAGAATGTCACTAACTCCTTTGCAAAGATGAAGAATCCTGAGTCCCCAAGTGTCCTGAGAGACTCAGAAAAGTCCCTTCATCATTTTAATTGGCTATGGACATAAGATTTCAGTCCTAGAATCTTGACTTCCATCCCATGAGTTCACTTTCTTTATGCCTTCTGTGATGGTTCATCTTCATTGCTAACTTGAATGGATTTTGAATCACCTAGGAGACACACATCTGGTCACTGTGAGTGTGTTTCCAGGTTGAACTGCTGACAGAAGACCCAGTCTGCATGTACACAGCACAGTTACATGTGGACTAGAAGCATAGATTAAAAAAAGACAACTGACCCATTTACCCATTTCCACTTCTTGGCCAGTTAGGCCCCGTCTCTGACCATGCATCATTTACCAAGATGGATTGTATCTACTCAAACCATGAGAAGAAATAAACCCTTTGTCTTAGTTAGGGTTTTACTACTGTGAACAAACATTATAACCAAGGCAACTCTTATAAGGACAACATTTAATTGGGGCTGGCTTACAGGTTAAGGGGTTTAGTCTAGTATCATCAAGGCAGGAACATTGCATTGTTCAGGTAGACATGGTGCAAGAGGAGCTGAGAATTCTACATCTTCATCCGAAGGCCACTGGAGAAGACTGGCTTCCGGGCAGCTAGGATGAGGGTCTTAAAGCCTAGGTCTATGATGACTTCCTCCAACAAGGCCACACCTACTCTAACATGGCCACATCTCCTAATAGTGCTACTCTCTGGGCCAAGCAAATTCAAACCACCACATCTTTTCTTCCTTAAACTGTTTTTTGATGCATTTTTCACAGTAGTGGGAATACTAATGACCACACTATTCTTCCATGGACAGAGAAAGGAACATCTGAGAAGTCAGATGACAAACCCATGGTCATACAGAAAGGAGAACAAGGGAGCTTGTTGTAAAAGCAAGGTCTCAAGACTCCTGAGTCCTAGGTCCCTGCTAACAAGCTGTTTTCTTCCTCATCCCTGAGGCTTTCCTTCTACTTAGAGAAACTTTTGAAGAACCCCAGGAAATTAAAGAATAACGTCCAGCCTGCCAACTCTTCCCTGGTGCACTTAAGTAAGCTGCAGAAAGGCCAGGCCATTTATTTTCAGGAACAGCCTAATGATCACCCAGCAAGTCTAGTTACGGATGTGGTTCATCAGGCTACCTGGATATACTAGTGCGAAAAGCTCACAGTCCGTCTTGGGTTGATGGATTGCCTGAGTTATTAATACGGAAAAGGAGGGAGATTTACTTTCAGTAGTGGAATTAAGGTGCTCCCGTGCACCCTGGACTAGTTGTTTTAAAATAACAGGGGACCAAGTTTCTCTTGGAAAAGGACTTAATTTTTATTGAAAACCTACCACCTTCAAATGGCCGGGAAGTTGAAGAACTATAAAACTGTCAAACAGACCCATTATTAAAAGCTTTATTTGACAAATCTTCCACTGCTGGGGCAGCTTGTGCATTTCCCTCCTTTCTCACAAGAAATAAAACCACTCACTTATGCAAACTGCTGACAAGGAATGGAAACAGATGGACTTCTAAACATGAGGAGAAACACCCTGGCCCTTTCCCACAGCCTAATGGAAGTGAGAGCCATTCATAAATCTTAGGCCACTTGGGCAGAATGGTCGCTCAAAACTTCTCATCTCTTGGGTTCATGCCTGAGAAGTAAGTCTTGATTCTGGAAGGCTCTCTGTAAATGGGGGTAGTTTAGAGGCAAAGAATATTGCTTTGCCAGCCTAGATCTTTCATGTTAGTTTTCTCTACTAAGAACTACCTACCGGTATCAAGACTTAACTTGTATTTATTGTCTTGTGGTTTCTCAGCATGAGATGTCCAGGTATAATCTTATTGGAGCTTTTGCTAGGATTTTGGAAGGCTGAAAGCCAGATGTCAACCAGGGTTGGGTTATCATCTGGAAGTTTAATAGTTGGGCAGGGGGAGAGTCAGTCCTTTTAGCACCAGTGTTGGTAGCCTTTAGTCTAGTCTCTTGAGACTGCCACTGTCTGTCTAGCCTTGGCATTTCTGACATGTGAACTCCAGCATACCTGCTTACTTCATCCAACCAGAGGAACTTCCAGTGTGTTAACAAGATAGAATCCTACACAATGAGCCTGCTCATGGGAGACACAGCTCATCACTCATCACAACTCTGTGTTATACAGAGTGGAAGAAAGTTATGGATTCTATCCACACTTGAAAAAAGGGAACAGTATAATGTTTGGAGTAGAAGAGGGCTGTGTATTAAGGCCATGGTTCCTCTTTAGCTAGCATGAACTGCTGGTAAGGAAGGAAAGGAGGAAGGAAGGAAGACAATCTCTACTCATGTGTTGCTTTGGACTCATAAGAAACTGGTAGTCTTCTATTAGAATAGTTGCAAAAGAAGAAATAGAACCTGGATGTGATAATGTGTACATGTTTCCTAGCACCAGAGAGGCTGAGGCAGGAGTATATCAAAAATGAGGGCAGTCTGGGCTACTTGCTAAAAGAAAGAGGAGGCAGGGATGAAGTTCATTAATGAACAAACAATCTTTAAGCTGCAGAGCAGGCCATTAGCAGGTCTTACATGATTTGGGAAACATTCAATATTTAAATACTTGATTCCCCTATCCAGCACAGACTTTCTTATCTATGGTCATGTTCCACAAGCCCATTCTATTTGTTTACCAGAAGTTCTGACAGGCACTAAGAACACACCAAGTCCTAAGGAAATAATCAATTAACTGGCATAGCAGATAATTTTATTTTGGCTGAAGGAGTGCACAGATGAATGAAGTTAGAGCAGGGATGGAGGCTGATACACAATCAGTATTCTTACACAGTTTAAGTGGAATTCAGGGCTTCTCTACCTTAGCAAAATTGGAACAAGTCATTCTTTACTTTGGGACATATCCTGGGCACTGCAGGAGGCTCGGTGTCTTAATTATTTTTCTATTTCCATGCTAAGCAAAAAGGTTGCTTGTAGAGGAAAGTATTTCTTGGGCTTACAGTTTCAGAGGGTGACTACATGACCATCATGGTGGGGAGGAAGCATGGCAGCAGGCAGGTAGGCAGGCAGGCAGGGAGGGAGGGAAGGAGGGAGTGAGGGAGGGAGGGAGGCAAGCAGGCCGGCAGGTAGGGAGGCAGGACATTGGAGCAGTAGCTGATTGCTTATATGTTGAAACAACAACTGTGAGTCAGACAGATACACACACAGGCACACAGACACAGAAAGATAGAGGGGGAGAAGGGGAGAAGGAAGGAAAGCGGGAGAAGGAGGGAGAGGGGGAGGAAGAGTGAGAGGAAGAGGGAGAATTAACTGGAAATGGCATGGGCTTTTGAAAACTCAAATCATACCTACAATGGCAATCTCCTTAAACAAGGCCGTGCCTTCTAATTCTTCCCAAATAGTTCCACCAACTGAGGACCACACTTTTTTTTTTTT
>JADRCC010328555.1:0-20342 GCA_019843855.1 Hylomyscus alleni | reverse complement strand
TATGCAGCAGAGTATGTCTGTGAACTCCTGACCCCTCTGTCTCTCCTTCCTTAGTGTAGGGTTACAAGTGTTGGAGCACCACGGCCAATCAATATTTTGATCGGTCACTATCTTTTTTGTTCTATATATTTTTCAATTTTTTGATTATTCCTACATAGGCAAGTGGTCCAAATAATAGGAAATTGTATATAATGTCGAAGATGAGCATGACACATTCCAAAATCTCTTCTTCTCTCTTCTTTTTTAAAACAGGAACTTACTATGTAGCCAAGGCTAGCCTTGAACTTCCTTCAGTCTCCTAAATGCTAGAATTATAGACTCAGATGTACCCATAGTCTGCCATTTCTCTTAATATTATCATGTATGTGTTCTATGAAAAATATTTTTTTTACAACTTTCTTTTGTTTCTCAGGCTTTAAAAATATTCAAAATTCATTTGAGAAGAAGGGGCTAGCTTTCTGACACGATTGTTGGAGATAAAGAACTGAGGTATCACTGGGCATAGTGGTGCATGGGTGTAATTCCAGCACTCAGGAGGCAGGTGTGAGTTTGAGGCCTTGAAGCCAGCCTCTTCTACAGAGCAGGCAGAACAGCCAAGGCTAGAGATGGAGGCAGGCCCTTCTTCAAACAATGACAAAGAAGGACTGAGGCTCCTAGAGATTGCCCTTAGCCATATTTGACCCCTGTTTGTGTGGCCAGACCCTGGGAATAGACCCTCTTGGGAATAGGAACAATTTTTTTAACTTAGCAGACAGCTTTGTTAAGAAAAGGTAGAGAGAGAAGTGACAAAGACCAGGACTCTAGGATGTCTTTCCACCCATCACATCCACGCTTCCCAGGGCCTCTCTGGCTTCAAGAATCCGATCATGGGAACTCATGAGTGAACAAAGAGTCGAAGAACATTCCTTATCAGTGGGTGAGTTACTTGATTCATTGTGTTTCCTAATGTGAGTTGGGACAATAGGGGGAAAGAAAGAGAAGAAATAAAAGGTCATTTTCTTTGGCTGCTTTTAATGAATCACCCCCATGTCATTACCCATCCCTAGTCAGGAAAAGCTTGAGTTTTTTCATGCCAAGAAAAACAGCGGGCAGGAAGAAACAAATTATGACCTTGTTTGTGTTTTGTGTCCTAACGATTTGATTTATAGGCCTTGATCCAGCGATTATGGATGAAAGAAAATATTTCAGTGCCCCAACCGTAACCTGAACTTAACCAGGGGTGGGTCTCACGTCCATGGCTAAAAAGTTATGGGGTTGAAATGCTTTGAGAATAAAGGATCAAAGTTTGGGACCGTCTGTAGGCAGTTTTTAAGCTACTCATAAGGTCAAAATCTCTTCTCATACTCTGACATCACAAATCTCTCTTTAGATAGTTTGCTGCCTTCTAGAAGCTGCTCACTTATAGACCCAGTAAGTAGCTGAGCACCTACTGTATACCAAGCACCAACTGAGACACTGAGTTTCCATGTCAAGTCAGAAGAAGATATTGTGCGGTCAGGGGCTCCAAGGGGAGGGGAAAACAGAAGGATGTATTAGAGAAAGACAGGAGAGCTACTAAGAGGAAGCAACAAGTCTTGGCCTCACTTAGGTGCTGACATTGGATCGGAGACGGAATAAATGTATGTGAGGCTGGAGTAAGGTAGGTGGCTATCCTCTAAGGCTAGCTCATGAGCCAGGCCTGATGATATAGATGATGGCATAGATCCAGGGCCTTGGGCTGGAGAGATGGCTCAGCAGTTAAGAGCACTGACTGCTCTTCCAGAGGTCCTGAGTTCAATTCCCAGCAACCACATGGTGGCTCACAACCATCTGTAATGAGATCTGATGCCCTCTACTGGTATGTCTGAAGACAGCTACAGTGTACTCATATAAATAAAATAAGTCTTAAAAAAAAATAGACCCAGGCCCTTGGGTAACTAAGGCTTGCCACAGCCTGGAATATACAGCAAGACCTTATTGCAAAAACAGACAGACAAACACACAAACTCTACAGGCGAATCCTCTATCCTGGAGCTATGTCCTCAGCTCTATTGAAACATTTCTAAGTCATTAAGTTAAAAAAAAATCATGGCATAGATTGTATATTGCTCATTATGCTTTTCTAACAAAAAGTCATAAAAGGAGCATATTTGTATTTTCTTGCATTTTCATTAAGAAGCTTAGAAAAGAAACAAAACAAAACTAACATGCCTTAAATATTCACTTACAAATTTTTAAAATGTAAGATTAGCATAATTCAAAAATATCAGTACTCTGGGTGTCGGGCTGTGAGAACTTGCTTACGCTCACTGTCATTGAGACCATAATTTTGGTGATTGCTAACACAGCAAATGCTTATGCCTTTGACCTAGAAATTTTATTTCTTTTTGTACATTGCATAATGATGTAAGATCAAGGCCACTAAACTTCAGTTTGTGCATGCAAAAGACGGGAAGCAACCCAGATTACTGCCAGTAGGATATGTTAGGGTATATTTACAATAACTATGAGTACTAGAATTATGCAAAGCTGTGCTTCTGTGTCAATGAACCAGGCATTGTCTCTGTATCAGCAGGAAAACATTTGGGTTTGCACGTCAGGCCAGGAATTAATACCTCATGTGTGCTAGGCATATGTGCTCTACCATGGAGCTATACCCCCAGCTCTATCTAAACATTTCTAAGGTAAGTAAACAAAAACAAAAACAGCAAACAGACTATGAGATGTTCACTATCTTTCGTAACTAAAAGGTCATAAAATAAGCATTCTTGTATTTACTTTCATTGCATTAAGAAGCTTAGGAAAGAAAGACAGAGCCCACGTATGACAGTCTGGACCGGGTGAGACAGAGCCCACGTATGACGGTCTGGACCGGGTGAGACAGAGTCCATGTATGACGGTCTGGACTGGGTGAGTGGAAAGGGAAACTGGGTAAAAGGTGACAAAGAGACTTCACTGTACGGCTTTCGATTTTTATTTCCTTTTTCTTTTCTTCTTCCTTTTCTGGTTTTAGAACTAACTTAATTACAATTCCTAAAATCAACATTCTGTTATAAACAGATAGAACTGATGCCTGACTCTTACATATTATATATTGTACATATACAATAATAATGTTTTCTTATGATTTATTTATTTTTTTGTGCACTGGTGTTTTTTCTCCATGTGTCTGTGTAAGGGTATCAGGTCCCCTGGAACGGGAGTTACAGACAGCTGTGAGCTGCCACGTGGGTGCTGGGAATTGAATCTGAGGCCTCTGGAAGAACAGTCCGTATTCTTAACCACTGAGCCATCTCTTCAGCCCTCCAATTAAGGTTTCCTTCAGTACTGATTTGCACTTAGTGTTTCTAAAGACAAAGATCTTGGGTTTTTTTCCTTCTACTAAAGACATTTCAAGCCTGTGATTAAATTTCTCCAAATGCTGGTCTTATTGGATAATACTTTTGCATGCTAGAGTCTGTCTTAATAATAAAAATAAGATAAACATGTTTAAAAATGTGGTTACAAATATTTATTCATACTTGGGGCATTCCTGTAAAACTACATAGTATTTCATAGTAATCATGGACTGTATTTTACTAGACAAAAAGTTAAATCTACTTGAAATTTGTCCATTCTAAAACATTTGATCATGTCTGTGATCTGTGTACTTTAGACCAATAATTAAATAAACATCTATCATTAATACATTTTATGTAAGCTTCTAAAAAATAAAGACAATCAGGTGATTTCATTAATTAAAAAAAAAAACAAAACAAAAGCCCTCCAGCCTCAAAGGAAAAATTGTACTTTTATATTTCCTTTCTTTGATATTTTGTTTTGAGACAGGGTCTCACTATGTTACCCTAACTGGGCTGGAACTGTGTAGACCAGGCTAGCCTTGAACTCAAGAGCTGTGTACCACCACTGGAGGCCCATTTTTATATTTCTTTTTTTTTTCTTCTCTCTCTCTCTCTTTTCTCTTTTTCGAGACAGGGTTTCTCTGTGCATCCCTGGTTGTCCTGGAACTCACTCTGCAGATCAGGCTGGCCTTGAACTCAAAGATCTCCCTGCCCCTGCCTCCCAAGTACTAGGACAAAAGGTGTGTGCCACCATGACCTGGCTCTTTGCTTCTTAAAAACATCCAATGTCTTTGATAATTTTGATATCAAATATAATGCTTCTAAGCTATGACTGCATTAAAACTTTAATAGCTACTGTGTTGTCAGAACTTTGGCAGTAAGGAGAGAGGGCTAAGATGTTGCAGGTCCAAACCCAGAGTTACCTTGAACTAGCTTAGTCTTTTAAATAGCCAGCCAATCACCTTCCTGTTTATGTGATTTAATATTCTTATGATCAAAACTCAAAAACAACTTAGAAGGATCGACTTTAAGGGAATCTTTTTTTTTTTAAAAAGATTTATTTATTTATATATGTAAGTACACTGTAGCTGTCTTCAGATGCACTAGAAGAGGTCATCATTACTGATGGTTGTGAACCATCGTGTGGTTGCTGGGATTTGAACTCAGGACCTCTGGAAGAGCACATAGTGCTCTCAACCGCTGAGCCATCTCTCCAGCCCTCTTTAAGGAAATCTTTAACACCCAATGAGGGCCTGCCTGTCTTTGTTCTCCGAGGCTTTCATCACGACCTTCTCTATCATAAAATACTCAGACTTCGCAGGTCCCTGCTCCTCTTCTGCCTGCTCCAGCTCTGACTCTTCCATTTACACGCTAGAGGCTTAGAGCTGCTGAGTCATAGCCCCGACAGCTGTGTCTCTGCCCGCTCTCAAGGTCTCTGTTTCAGGCTTTGTTCTACAGATGGGGCTCTCTCTGGTTCTCTCTGTCTCTGTCTCTCTCTCCTCTCTTCCTTCGTTGAGTTATTTATTTACTTTACATCCTGATCGAAGCTTCCCCTCCCTCCTCTTCTCCCAGTTCCTCCCTCTCACTCCTCTCACTCCAACCCCTCCTCCCCTTCTCCTCAGAAAAAGGGGAGACCGCCCATGGATCTCAACCGACCTTGGCAATATCAAGTTGAAGAAAGACTAGGCACATCTCCTTCTACTGAGGCTAGACCAAACAGCCTACTTAGAGGAAAGGGATCCAAAGGCAGACATTGTAGTCAGAGACATCTGCTCCTCCCTCTTTAGGAGTCCCACACGGAGAACCAGCTTCACAACTGGGTCCATTCCATGCATGCTCTCTGGTTGGCAGTTCAGTCTTTATGGGCTCAGGTTAGTTGATTCTGTTAGTTTTCTCCCAGAGTCCTGGACCCCTCTGGCTCCTTCAATCCCCTCGCCCCTTCCATAGGATTTCCCAGGCTCCGCTCAATGTTTGGCTGTGGGTCTCTGCATCAGTTTCCATCAGTTGCTGGGTGAAGCCTCTCTGATGACCGTTATGCTAGGCACCTGTCTACAAGTATAGCGGAACGGAAGTGTCGGGTGAGGTGGGGGTGGGGGTCACCCTCTCCTGGCACAGGTCTTAAACTGGGCCAGGCATTGGTTGGCCCTTCCCTCACTCTACCCTCCTTCCAGGGTTCTGTCCCCTCTTTCCTGGCTTCTAGTTTGGATTCTGCTCCCCCTCCCTCTGCCCCTGATAAAGCCCTTAGTTTTCTGAGAACCCTGTTCCCTCTCCTTT
The DNA here is from genome assembly GCA_019843855.1 of Hylomyscus alleni. Classification (NCBI taxonomy): domain Eukaryota; kingdom Metazoa; phylum Chordata; class Mammalia; order Rodentia; family Muridae; genus Hylomyscus; species Hylomyscus alleni. The sequence goes on along the minus strand of JADRCC010328555.1, from coordinate 14,748 downwards.
AATTTCAGAATTGGGTTGGGTGTTCCTCCAGACTTGGAACTGAATCTCTTGTCTCCATCCACTGATTTCCTAAGACGCTAGGATCTCGCTGTGATTGTGGGCACAAAGACATGTATGTCTGCACTCTCTCTGTTTTCCCAGACCCATTTGACTTACTAAACATTTCCTCCCCGGTGGTTGGTGTTCTTGGTTACACAACTTTTCTTCATCTTTCCTCTAACCCGCGTTTCTCTGGCTGAGATAGAATGTTCTTCTCCTTTTTCTCTACACATTTTTTTTGTCTGCTTTTGCTGAGTGTCCTGGGCCCAAGTCTAATGTCATTAGGCTGAACAGTAAGTAGCCAAGTAGGTTGGCAAATGTATCTGTTCAATATTACTATGTCTCATAATATTAAAAATAAAGTATAACAAAAAGTAAGGAAGAAAAGAGAATGTTAGAAGGCTATAAGAATGAAAACATCAGGCGGGTGGTTGGTGGCGCATGCCTTTAATCCCAGCACTTGGGAGACCGAGGCAGGCAGATTTCTGATTTTGAGGCTAGCCTGGTCTACAGAGTGAGTTCCAGGACAGCCAGGGCTAGACAGAGAAACCCTGTCTCGAAAAACGAAAAACAAAAAACAAAAAACAAAAGAAAACATCTTTAGTGGGGGATGGAGAGATGGCTCAGTAGCTAAATGGGCTTACTGTTCTAACTCAGGACCGGAGGTTGGGTCTCAGTGCCTATTCAGGGTGGCTCACAGCCACCTGTAATTCTGGTTTGAGGGGATCTGACACCTTCATCTGGTCTCCATTGACACCCATAAACATGTTCACACCCCCACACATCCATGTTCATTAAAAAAAAAAAAACTTAAAAGAGATTTTGTGTGTGTGTGGTTTTTCAAGACAGGGTTTCTCTGTGTAGCCCTGGCTGTCCTGGAACTCACTCTGTAGACCAGGCTGGTCTCGAACTCAGAAATCCACCTGCCTCTGCCTCCCAAGTGCTGAGTTTAAAGGCATGTGCCACCACTGCCCGGCTAAAAGAGATATTTTTAATAAAGGAGTAGTTCTGTATAAGACTTTGTCCAGGGCTGGAGAGAGATGGCTCAGCGGTTAAGAACACTGACTGCTCTTCTGAAAGTCCCAAGTTCAAATCCCAGGAACCACAGGGTGGCTCACAACCATCCGTAATGAGATCCTCTTCTGGTGCACCTGAAGACAGCTACAGTATACTTATTTATAATAATAAATAAATCTTTGGGCTGGAGCGAGCGGGCGGGAGGGAGTGGGGCTGGAGTGAGCAGAGGTTCTGAATTTAATTCCTTGCAACCACATGATGGCTCACAACCACCTGTATGGCTACGGTGTACTCATATACATAGAACAAATAAATAAATCTTAAAAAGACTTTGTCCAAAGTTAAGATGGCTGAGTGTTTTGAGAATAGAAAAACAATGAAGCTAAGGAAGCTTAAACAAGGTACAAAAGTCTTACGTCACACGAGATATGTAAAAGATAATACAACGGATGATATATGTATAATAACTAAGGGTTATTAAGAATATCTAAGGTCAAAGTTCAATCAAACCTCAACTTAAATCAATAGAATTCTCTTGTCATTGATTTCTTCTTGGTAGCATTTACAAGTACCATCTTAGAAAATAAGAATATATGTCTAATCCAGATTTATTTAAATGTGTTTGGGTTTTGCATCAGCTTTTAAGTATCTGATAACCATATGCGAAGGCCTGTTACTGTATGGACAGAAAAGCTAAAAGGAACACTATTTAACTCTTGTTCTTAGCTCCTAGGGGACTATAGGACATACCTTAAAAGACACTGAAGCCCTGGTAAGTCACCTGTCTTCCTCTCCAGAGAGACCTCAGGACTGCTCTGACCTGGAGTCTGACCATCGCACATTCTTCTGAGAGGAGAGTCAACACAAAAGGCTATGCCCTCAATGATTCCAAGGAGATCCCCAGTCAGCAAGGCCTTGACTCATCTTCAATTGAAGACACAGCTAGTTAAGAAAAGGTTTATGGGGGTTTGGAGAGACTGCTCAGTGGCTAACAACACTTGTTGCTCTTGCAAAGGACCTGGATTCAGTTCCAGCACCCACAAGGGGGCTCACAACTGCCTGTAACTCTGGGGATCTGAGAACCTTATACATTCAGGCAAAATACCAATATCCATAAAATAAAAATAAAGAAATGATTAAAAATAATATAAAACCACTACAAAACTAAACTGTCCTTTAAGAGAGATGAAGGATCCAGGCCTGAAGGTTCTCCCCACTAAATAAACCCTGACTGTTGACTGCTGATGAGCCAAGTGATGAGCCAAAGCTATAATTAGAGAAGACTCATGCCTTTCCTAACTGTAAACAAAATATCGTTGGTATAATCCTGATAATTCTGCTAATGTCTCTTTTGCTTCACAAGGTCTTTACAAAATGAGACCAAAACCGCATCAAACACCCGCACCCTGTTGATGGACAGCTCTGGGATTGAATCTCTGCATCTTGCAGTACATGGTGGATTATATCCTTTAGACTTTTGATGGTGACCGGATTAATCTTTGGACCTTGTGTTTTCCACTTCTCTGTTACAATCTCAGCAGTGGGACTATTAATCTTTGGACTTTATGTGCTCAGCTGATTCTTAATTTTACTTATTCTTGTTGACTGTCAATCCACATTGTTGATCCTGTGGCAATCTAATTCTGCCCATCTGGGTCCCCTAGGTTGTCTGTCCTTCAATGCCCAGAAGTCAGCAATAGTAGAGACTCTGAATCCTTTATGTGTCCCAGTTTCAGCAAGAAGTTTCCAGATTGACTTAAGGTTCATCTCCTGAGTGATTTTAGGGTCTCAACTCTTTAGGGGAAATGTTAGATAGGAAGATGGATATTGGGAGGCACAACTGGAGGCTTCTCTGATGTTGGACCTTTTTACTCATAGTCTGAAGCTCCTCTGCCTTCTGTCTGCTTCGAGGCTGCTCACTGAGCTTCATTACTGAAACTGCCTGCTTCCTAATTAAAAAGCATGACTTCCTACTCTTGTCTTTTTAACTTTTCTTTTCTTTTCTTTTCTTTTTTTTTCCCCAAGACAGAGTTTCTCTGTGTAGCCCTGGCTGTCCTGGAACTCACTCTGTAGACCAGGCTGGCCTCCAACTCAGAAATCTGCCTGCCTCTGCCTCCCAAGTGCTGGGATTAAATGTGTGTGCCACCACCGCCCGGCTGTCTTTTTTAACTTTTGTGTCTTAGAGAACAAACTCTTTTATCCAGAACATCACTAGAAGCATTGAAAACCTCCTTTCCCGGAATTTCTGATACCAGAAACAGTCGTCCCTCCTGCTCCCAGGAAGACCTTACCCTCGTCCGTTAGGAAAGAGCTACAAGCACGCCAACTACTCCCTTCACCTCTCTGTGGGAACAAGACCTAGGACTATTAGCCAAGGCATTTTGTAATGCTGCTCTATTTGGGTTAAATGGAGATAATTTACATTTTTAGGACTAACTTGTTTCTCTAGATTCTTGCGGTTCATGCCTTATTAACCCCCAGTAATGGCCAGCCAGGAGAGATGTTTATCAATCACCTAAAGCTCTTTAACGGGTTACCCCTAACAATGTTCAACTGCTTCCCCACCCCAGGGAACTTTTCTAGCTCTCTGCCGCCCCTTTGGTTATGGATTTGTAAGACGTGACTGTCCCTCTGCCATGTGGTCTGGACGTTGTGAGCTCTGGCCATGCTGATGTCCCCCTGTCTCACTGTGGCCTTAGGAACTCTTCTGATAATCTCTAAAAGGACAATGTGTCCCAGAGCCTCCTTTGAATCTGAAACCCCAAGCCTTTTACTGGGAATCAAGAGCTCTGTCCAGGCTTGGCAAGCTCTTTCCCAAGCATGAGCTATATTCCCGGCCTGCTTTTGGTCAATTTTTTTTCAAAGATTCATTTTTACTATTTTAACTATGTGTATTTGGGGATAGAGGGTATATGCACACAAATGCAAGGACCCACAGAGGTCAGAGGTGTCCGATGCCCCTGGGTTACAGGCAGTGTGGAGGTTAGGGATGGAACTCCCTCCCATCCCCAGGAAGAGCGATATATGCTCTTAACCACTGATCCATCTCTTCAGCCTGCTTTTGGTCATTTTTAAATTGGCTATTGGTCTGTTTCAGATTTAAATTTATTGGGCAAGTGTCTTAGTCAGGGTTTCTATTCCTGTACAAACATCATGACCAAGAAGCAAGTTGGGGAGGAAAGGGTTTATTTGGCTTACTTAAACCTTGCTGTTTATCACAAAGGAAGTCAGGACTGGAACTCAGGCAGCTCAGGAAGCAGGAGCTGACGCAGAAGCCATGGAGGGATGCTCCTTACTGGCTTGCTTCCCCTGGCTTGCTCAGCCTGCTCTCTTATAGAACCCACAGGGTGCCCCAGGGATGGCACCACCCACAAGGGGCCCTACCCCCTTGATCACTAATTGAGAAAATGCCCCACAGCTGGATCTCATGGAGGCACTTCCCCAACTGAAGCTCCCTTCTCTGTGATAACTCCAGCCTGTGTCAAGTTGACAAACAAAACCAGCCAGTATAGCAGGTAAGATGGTTCGTGGCTAAGGTAAAAGCGCTTGCCGACAGTCCCAATGGCCTGAGTCAGATTCCTAGGACCGCACATGGTGGAAGCACGGAACCAGCTCCTGCTTGTAACTAGTTACATATATTTGGTGTGTGTGTTAATGATGAGTGTGAGGGAGCCCAGGTGTGTGCCTGTACTAGATGGAACAGGCAGTTGATTATCCTTCTACCATAGCTCTGGGGATCAAACTCAGGAACTCAGGTTTGTGTAGCAAGTACTTTTATCTGCTCATCCAGCTCTCCCTCCATCTTCTGTTGAATTGTGAGTGTTCTTTACAGAGTCTATATACAAACAAGTACCTTACATTGGATATATGACTTCCCAACATTTCCTCCCTCTGACTCCCTGCTTTTCTTTTCTTTCTTTCTTTTTTTTTTTTCAAGACAGGGTTTCTCTGTGTAGCCCTGGCTTGTCCTGGAACTCACTCTGTAGACCAGGCTGGCCTAGAACTCAGAAATTTGCCTGCCTCTGCCTCCCAAGTACTGGAATTAATTTATTGCTTTCTTGTAAAAACTTGTAGCAAAGCATTTTCTTTCCTTTTGTTTTTATTTTTGTTTTTCTCTGTGGAACCCAGGCTGTCCTAGAACTCAGAGATCCTCCTGCCTCTGCTTCCTGGGTGCTGGGATTAAAGGTGTGTGCCGCTATTGCCCAGACATTTCCTCTCTTTTTATGAGCTTCTTTTAGTTTTGAGAGTATTCTTTGAAGAAATTTTTTTCTAAAAAAATAACTTTGACAATGTTGGGTTTATGAGATGGTTTAGCAGATAAAAGGACTTGTGGCACAGTTCAGATCCCTAGACCCTATGTGTAAGGCGAGAACCGGCTCAGCATACACCGCATGCCCACACCCATACTCATGTAGCACACATCACTCTCACACAAAAATAATAATAAACAAAGAAAATGTAATATTGACAAGGCTTGAGTTATTTATTTTTTTGTCTTGACTCTTGTGCTTTTGTTGTTTTATTTGTTGCTCTTGCTTTTAATTGTTACAGTTGTTTTGAGAGAGAGAGAGAGAGAGAGAGAGAGAGAGAGAGAGAGAGAGAGTGAGTTGCAATCACTTCTCTATTTGCATGTGGAAGGTAGAGGTTAAGGTCAGCTGTCCTCTGTTTTTCCAGACCTTATTTTTTGAGACAGGGTCTCTCAGTGACCTTGGGGCTTCTTCTCTAGATGACAATGGCCGATCCGTGAGCGCTTAGCATCTGTCTGTCTCCTCACCTCAGTGCTGGAATTATAGGCGTGTTCTCACAGGGTCTATCCTTTTACATGAGTTCCAAACTCAGATCCTCACGACCACATAGCCAGGGTTCTATCCACAGCCCATTTCCCGGTTTTCAAACTTTGAGTTAACACAATTGTGTTTACTTTTTTTCTACTATATTTAAGTCTTTGGTTATGTTTGGATTTTAGCTTTATTGCTTTCTTGTAAAAACTCGTAGCAAAGCATTTAATTATTACTTTGTCTAGACACCGTAGAAGGGGTCGCCTTTCCTCATTACTGTTTCCATGACGGATTTGAAGAGACATTTCCCACCCCACCATCTATTCTACTCTAGTTTTTTTTTCAGTGCTAGAGATGGGACCCAAGGCTTTGCCACTACTAGTTAAGAGCTCTATTGTTAAGCTTTAGTCTCAGCTCTTTTTTATTTTTTTTATTTTTTTTATTTTTTTTATTTTTTTAAGTTGGGGACCGGAGACTTGGAAAACACATGATAGAGGGAGAGAAACAACTTCTATTAGTTTTCGCATGACTTCCACACAAGGGCAGTGGCACATTTGTGTCCATACGTGTGCATATATATGTACATACATAGATATACATAGATACACATAGAGAGATAAATGTTTAAGAATTAAACAAATATTGTGAGATGGGATGCTATCACTTGGATGTGAGTTGTCCCCCACAGGTTCATGTATTGGAGCATTTGGTCCCAGCTAGTGGTGCAATTTAGGGAAGTTGTGAAACCTTCAAGAAGCGGAGCATGAATAAGGAAGTAGGCTACCAGATTATGAAACAAGGCATTCCAGGGAACTGGGACTTCTCCCAGGAATTCTGTGCACTGAGAAGAAAAAGGCTGAAGTCTTCCACCGGTGATAGGGAAAACTTGTGTGCTGGCTAGTTATATGTCAATTTGACATAAGCTATAGTCATCTGGGAGGAGGGAGTCTCAACTGAGAAAATCCCTCTGTAAGACTGGGCTGGGGGCAAGCCTGTACAGCATTTTCTTAATTAGCGGTTGATGGGGGAAGAGCCTGACCTACTGTGGTACCATTCCTGAGCTAATGGTCCTGGATTCTGTAGAAAAGCAGGCAGAACAAGCTATGAGGAACAAGCCAGTTAGCAGCAGCCCTCCATGGCATCTGTAACGGCTCCTGCGTCCAGGTGCCCCGCCCTGTTTGAGTTCCTGTCCTGACTTCCTTCAGTGATGGACTTTGATGTGGATGTATAAGCCAAATAAACCCTTTCCTCCCCAACTTGTTTTGAAAATAATAGAAATCCTAGTAACTAGGACAACTTGTTTCGCAGAGAGCGATTTCTCAGTGCCAATAATCTGTCACATCACCTTGCAAGATGAGACTAAAGCTAAGGGATGGGTGGGGCCACCCTTTAACCTGGACTGAATACACACTCACGACTCTGGACCCCTGCTTAAATCTCAGCCTCGTGTGAGGACCCAGTAGATGGAATGGCGAGTGTGTTTCACCAGCTTTCCTTGTCCCTCTTCCCAGTGTGGCCACACTGGCTACGCATTCTACCTTTTCTGCTTTCCACTTTTCACTTGATTCTTTTACTGGGCTTGTTGAGCTGAGTGACCGAGGATGGCTTGCTGGGGCAGCCGGAGGCCAGTAGCACACACTGATCTCTGAACACAGGGGCTTTGTACGTGCTCTGTCATGAAGCTACCCCTCTAGCCTGTGTTTGCTTTCTGAAATGCGAACAGACTTAGTGCCTGTTTAAAATAAGCTGAGAGGAGTTGGAGAGATGATGGCTCAGGGATTAAGAGCACCGACTGCTCTTCCAGAGGTCCTGAGTTCAATTCCCAGCAACCACATGGTGGCTCACAATCATCTGTAATGGGATCCGATGCCATCTTCTGGTGAAGACAGCGACAGTGTACCCACATACATAAAATAAATAAATATTTAGAAAAAAAAAAAGTAAGCTGCTGAGAAACCCTGAAAGGAGGAAGAGTGAAAGTTCTAAAAGCAGGCAGCTGAGCCCAAGAGAGATGCCTAGTTGGCATTCCTTATCAATGCCTACTTGACCACAACTTCCCCCAGAGGCAAAGGTGTGGAGAAACCAGCCTGACCTCGGGGTAGGAAGTCTGCCACAGAATCTCCACAACCAAACCTACCTTGAGGCTAGATTATGGATGACTTTCTGAAATCTCAGCTACTCAAGGTTGACCCTGGGAAGAGAAAAAGAGATGGCTTTAAAGAAGAGGTTTCAAGGGTGACTGACAGGGAAGTGTTAGGCCATCGGCCTGCCCGTTACGTTGGAGCTAGATCGCAGAGCTTGAAAAACATTAGTCCATCCCTTTCTCTGGGATGTTGGGGTAGAAGTCGTCTGCGCTGTGGTTTTACAGCCCCTGCCGTACAGTTCTACCCAATACCTGGCTCCTCTATGCAGTCTCATACCGAATTACACGATGTAAAACTTCCTATAACCCCTTGAAAGGATACAAAAGTCAGATCCATTTCCTTTGTGGAGACCCCGCTCTTAAGCTGTTTCTCTTAATGTCGTTTCTTTCAACATTTTAAAAAAGAACCTCCTCTTCTCTTTCAGGCCCCACCAGGCTGTTTCTGATAGAATGTACTTTTGTATGTTTTTTTTTTTTAATATTTTGGATTTATTTATTTTATGTGTATGTGTACTCCATTGCTTTCTTCAGAGACACCAGAAGAGGACATCAGATCCTATTACAGGTGGATGTGAGCCACCATGTGACTGCTGGGAATTGAACTTAGGACCCCTGGAAGAGCAGTCAATGTTCTTTAATCGCTGAGCCACCTCTCTGGCCCTGTATGTTTGTTTTTTTTTTTTTTGAGACAGGGTTTCTCTGTGTAGCCCTGGCTGTCCTGGAACTCACTCTGTAGACCAGGCTGGCCTCAAACTCAGAGATCTGCCGTTTGCCTCTGCCTCCTGAGTGCTGGGATTAAAGGCGTGCACCAGCACTGCCTGGCTTACTTTTCTAATGGTCTTTACCAATCAAAGTCACGTCAGACTCTTGGGGTTGAGAGGCCCTCTTTCCTGGAAAAAAAAAAAAAAAAAAAATTAAAGCTCATTCCTGAAGGGGAATTCCGAGTGAGCTCCTGTCCAGAAGCACCCTACCTGCTGCCTTTTTCTAACAGGAAGGGGAGTGTACCCCTTTGCCCAAGTGGGACAGATTCTTTGTTCTTACTCTTTCCTGAGGAACAGATTGGCCTTCGCAACAGTGGCTTTCTGTTTGGATTCTACTTTTTTTTTTTTTTTTATACAAAATCAATAAAATAGTCTTGCAAAATAAATAACGATTCTCCTGGAGCAGAATCTCACACATGATATATGCTCTGAAGTAAATTACAGAGCACACGTGTCAGGACCCAGTGGATGGAATGGAGGGAGTGGATTCAGGACATCTCTTTGACTTAGGCAGCCTGGGGAGAGGATTGTCTAATACATAAAAGTGACAGTACTAAAATATTGATGTTTGAAAGTCTTTAAATGGTCCTGTCTTCCTCCTAACATCACGTAAGAAGCAGATCCCCTTATAATGTCTAGAAAGTATAATCTCCCATGTAATTCTGCTTCTTGATCTGCTGGGAGGTGAGCAAGCTCTAACTGAAGGTTCTGCAGCAGGCATTATACTGAGAATTTTAACCCGCAGTCTGCTGCTGTGGCTCCTCTAAATACTTCTCAAAGAGCTTGAAAAAAAAAAAAATGAAAGCAGCCAAGGAAAGAAAACTATAGACTGATGATTTTCCGTGACTACAAATGCAAAGACTCTGTGAAACAGTAACAGGACTCCTAAGATGAATTAGCTGGTAAAGGCTCTTGCCACCAGATCTCATGACCTGAAATTGATCCCTGGGACTTACAGGGTAGAAGGAGAGAATTGATTCCTGCAGGTTGTCCTCAAAGCTCCACAGATGGGCTGTGGCATGAACATGATCTTCTCTACCCCGGTACATAGATAAATGTAGTATATTTTAAAAATTACCACATTGAGGCCGGGCATGGTGGTGTATGCTTTTAACGCCAGCATCTGGAGGTTCTGAGAGGCAGGATAATGGAAAGTCCAAAATTCAAAGCCAACCTGGGCTACACAGTGATACTATGTCTTGAAAGAGTCAAGAAGTTGGGCAGTGAGATGGCTCCGCAGGTGAAGGTGCTTACCACCATGCCTGGGGGGCCTGAGTGTTGCCCCTGGGACTTATTCCTTTCAGAAGGCAATTGTCCTGTAATTGTCCTCGTACCCACACACTCCATTCTTCACCTAATACAGAATAAAGAAACAATTATTTTCTACAAAGTGAGAAAGGAGCCAGGCATGATGGCACATGCCTTTAATGCCAGCACTCAGGAGGCAGAGGTTAGTGGCTTTGTGACTTTGAGGCCAGCCTGGTCTACACAGGACAGCTAGGGCTATTTAATAGAGGAGCCCACCTCCTGTGACACATTTCCTTCAGTAAGGGCACACATCCTAATCCTTTTTTTTTTTTTTTTAAAGATTTATTATATTATTTTATGTGTATGAGTACACTGTAGCTGTACAGGGCCTGAGCTATCATGTGTGTGGCTGCTGGGAATTGAATTCAGGACCTCCACTGGCCCCGCTCGCTCCGTCCGGTCGCTCCAGCATAATTCACTGAGGCAGTCTTCAGACACACCAGAAGAGGGCGTCAGATCTCATTACGGGTGGTTGTGAGCCACCATGTGGTTGCTGGGATCCGAACTCAGGACCTTTGGAAGAGCAGTCGGTGCTCTTATCTGCTGAGCCGTCTCACCAGCCCCCTTCCTAATCCTTCTAATCCTTTCAAATCGTGCTACTCCCTGGTAACTTAGATGAGCCTGTGGGGACCATTCTTATTCAAATCACCATATCCCACCTCCAGGACAAAAAGAAAAGAAAAGAAAAGAAAGAAAGAAAGAAAGAAAGAAAGAAAGAAAGTAAACCACAGCCCAGTGTACTTTTTTTTCTATTAAAAGAAAAAGAAAAAACTACACTGGTCTGTGGTGGCACACGCCTTTAATCCCAGCACCTGGGAGGCAGAGGCAGGTGGATTTCTGAGTTTGATGCCAGCCTGGTCTACAGAGTGAGTTCTAGGACAGCCAGGGCTACACAGAGAAACACTGTCTCAACCCCTCTGCTCCCCAAAAAAGTAAATTGAATTTGAATTTTATAAAAAAAGACCAACTACTAACATAATCAAGTATGATTTATCTCAGAAATGCAGGTTTTTTTAAAGTCGCAATATTAACAGAATAAAGAAAAAAAATCACATTATCACCCCAATAGAAGAACAAAAGACATTTGACAGATTCAAGAGCCTTATTTCATTTAAAAACAAAACAAAGACATATGTGGTGGTCCTTACTGTCTGTAATATACTCACCTCAAAAAATATTATATAATGATATAGAGTAGTAATAGGATTTGCTATTATTGCCTTTATCTTTTTGGCCTTTAAAAACACTTACAATTTTCAGCTTTTAGAATCTTTGCATCACCATAATGAAATATCTTGGTTCTTAGACCAAATCTAAACATAAAATGTATTCGTGGTTTTGTTTTGGGGTTGAGTTCGAGGCCAGCCTGGTCTACAGAGTGAGTTCCAGAACAGCCAGGGCTACACAGAGAAACCCTGTCTCGAAAAACAAAAAACAAAAAAACAAAAAAACAAACAAACAAAAAAAAAACAAAAACAAACCACTTACAATTCTTCATTTTATTTCTCTTTGTGTGTGCTGTCCTTAAAGCGCCTCTGCAATGAGACTTCTCAGTGGCTCTATATTTGTATTTTGAGGCTGTGTCTCACTGAATTGCCCAAACTGTCCTTGAACTCTTAAATCCTTGGGCTCAGATGACTCCTGCCTTAGCCTCCTGAGTAGATGAATTTAAATACTATGTATATTGAGACAAGGTCTTACTATGTAACCCTGCCTGGACTGGAGCTTGGCATAAAGATCCAGCTGGCCTTGAACTCATGAAAAGCCACCTACCTTTGCCTCCTGAGTGCTGGTATTAAAGGCATCAGCTGCCATAGCTGCCTAGCTAATATTTTTGCATAATTATTAATGCAGAATTACTTGGAAGTAAAATCACAATGTCTGGAATAGTTCAGTACTATTAACAAGAATATTAAAAACAGAGAGAGAGAAATGAAATATTAACAAATATTAGCCAGGCAGTAGTGGTGCACACATTTAATCCCAGGGCTCAGGAGGCAGAGACAGGTGGATGTCTGTGAGTCTGAGGCCAGCCTGGTCTACAGAGAGAGTTCCAGGACAGCCAAGGTTACACAAAGAGAAACGCTGTCTAAGCAAACAAATGAATAAAATAAAAATATTAACAATCAAAAAGCCCAAGTGAAAAGTATGTGGGTTGTTATTGCATATTTTTGCAACTTACCTGCTGGAATTACAAAACAAAACAAATAAACACAGAAACAACAAGAACAACAAAACCCCACCCCCAAAAACCTTTAATAATTCAAAAACTTTTATTTAATTACTTATTTAGGAGAGAGAGTCTCATTGTGTAACTCTGATTGGCCTGGAACTGACTATGTAGACCAGGCGGGCCTTGAATTCATAGATATCTGCCTGCCTGCTTCCCGAGTGCAGGGATTAATGGTGGTATGGGTAATCATGCCCCAAACATTTTAATCTAATAATTTTACTTATCATAATGGTGATCACTCCTGTCACTTATGAATGTTCATCTCCTGCTCAGTGCTTTCCACATTGCAACATTCTAGAAGCTCCTTCTGCCCTCGGTTCGTATTGGTCACTGTTTAAGAGATCTGTGGTAGAGAGAACAATTTCCACGTTGGGCTCAAATCTGTCTGTTAACCGGTCACCCTGAAGGTAGGGTCCAGTCTCCCAGCTTGTAGTATTATTCCTTCTCTGAGTTCCTATCATTTACAGACATCCCTTTGAGAAAGATGGTAGGGGTCCCTGCTACTAGAGGAAGTCATAACCCCTCTCCTCTTGACAGCCTTTGAAGTCCCAATTCCAATTATACATAAGTACACTGTAGCTGTCTTCAGACATACCAGGAGAGGGCATCAAATCCCATTACAGGTGGCTGTGAGCCACCATGTGGTGGCTGGGATCTGAACTCAGGACCTCCGGCAGAGCAGTCAGTACTCTTACCAGTTGAGTCATCTCGCCAGCCCCTAATGGCATATCTACTTTTGCTTTGGAAGGACTCCAAATAAGCTTCTTCAAGCTCTCCCTTTGCCAAGAGGTTTTTCCATTCCAGCCTCTCAAGGTCTTCATAAACAGCCTGGCACTTACTTTCCTACATGGGCATGGACAGGAAGTGATAAGAGTGCTTTAAGTAAATCGTCATGTAAATGATAAAGGTATTTTTATCTCGATTTAAAATTCAGTGTTTTTCAACACTGTTCATAGACAAACTGCATGAGAACCAATGGAAACGCTTGCTAAAAATATTGATTTCTGGTTCTATATCCAGACCTACTGGTCTCTGCATGTACAGCAGAGAACCCTCCAAAGAGTCATGTGTTCTGAGGTTCCTTTCAGGCTGTTCACTTATCAAATATGATTTCACTGCTTTTGACAATAATCTCTAGAAAGTAAATTACATATGCTCACACATGGACAAGCATACTCCTGTGCGTAGACACAGAGGCAGTGGCACACATAGTGTGTGAATGTCTGTGAGTCTAGCTTTTTATTTCTTTTGGAGGAGAACTGGTTTCTTTGGATTTTTTTTTCCTTTTGTTCAGAACTGGAACTTGAACCTGGGGCCTCAGGCATGCTAAATTAGCATTCTGTTTTTACATCTTCAGCTTCCAGAGTTTGTTTCTTGTTGGAAGTGGTGGCACACACATTTAATCCCAGGATCCCAGGAAATGGAGCTAGGTGAATCAGGAGTTAGGGTCACCCTTGGCTACATAGTCAGTTTGAAGCCAGCCTAGGCTACATAAGATCCTGAGCCAAACAACAACAGCAACAACAACAACAACAACAACACACACACACAAATTAGGTGCTAGAGAAATGGCTCAGCTTGTAAAAATGCTTACCCAAAGTTTGATGATTTGAGTTTGATCTTTGGAACCTGCACGGTAGAAGGAGAGAATTGACTACTACAAGTTGTCCTCTGACCTCTATAGGGACCCCCCCCCCCCATTAAGTAAATAAATGTACTTTTTAAAAGTAGGGGGGAAAGGCACTACAATAGAGGTTCAGAGGGTATGGCACTTGCTGAACAAATGTGAGGACTTTAAAGTTCGATTCTGCTGGATGTGGTGGCGCACACCTTTAATCCCAGCACTTGGGAGGCAGAGGCAGGTGGATTTCTGAGTTTGAGGCCAGCCTGGTCTACAGAGTGAGTTCCAGGACAACCAGGGCTACTGAGAGAAACCCTGTCTCGAAAAACCAAAAAAAAAAAAAAAAAAAAAAAAAAGTTCGATTCCCTAGCATTCACATTAAAAGCCAGGCAGGCCTTCATATACGTGTACTTCTAGTTCTGGGGTGGTGATGGAGAAAGGCAGATCCTGGGAGCTTGCTGGCCGGCCATCTGGCATAGCTGAAAATAGCAAGCTCCAGGTTCGGTGAGAGACTTTCTCTCAGGGAACCAGAAGAAGAATGACTGGCAAAGACACCCGACCACTCTTCTAGCTTTTCTTGTGCATGTAGGAGTGAGCGCACAGATTTGTAAACTGCATATCCCCACAAAACAATGAAGATAAAAAAACAAAGAGCCTGCTTCTTGTATCGCCATTCTCTCTCTGAGCCTATTATAAAACTTGTGATGCAGTAAGTTTTCAGAAAAAAAAAATTCAGTCAGGCAGTGGTGGTGCACACCTTTAATCCCAGCACTTTGGAGGCAGAGGCAGGTGGATTTCTGAGTTCGAGGCCAGCCTGGTCTACAGAGGAAACCCTGTCTAGAAAAAAA
>JADRCC010328491.1:6212-21030 GCA_019843855.1 Hylomyscus alleni | reverse complement strand
TATAAGTTACCAGTTTAAAAACTAGCCTCTAGTTATAGATGTAACAATGAAAGCAATGTCTAATAGCTTATATAGAACCAATTCATATCTTTAGGACTAGATAGAGACTAAATGAGGTCTAATAAATTTAGAATAATATAAAAGAATTTAGAACTTCTGACCTCTAATAGTCCTATTAGCTGGGCAATTTAGATTAGCTTTAGCTTATTTTTAGTTTTAAATACTATATTTTTCATGTTATTAGTATAAATTAGAAATCTGCTTGTTTCTGTCCCTCAAAAGCTGGGAATAACGGCCAGTTCCTAAGTTAACTATCTTTTACCTGTATCCAGCAAGAGCACAGTTTCATTTTCAAGTAATCTGTGGAGAAAACATAAATATTTCCTCTTTTCGAGGTCATTAACAACATCTGAACATTTTTCACTTTTTGCCTGGGTGAATCCCACAATGTATAAGAGGTAAGGCTACTCTGAAAGCGACTGAGTGGATTACTAGCTTGTAATTACTATCAATGACCACCAGATGGCGCTAAGTGGTTGCAAAACCTTAGGTGAATAATGGCGCTGCATGAAGCTCAGTATCTGCGCACGCGCACGTGGCCATGGTGGGAGAACTGCTGGCAGTGTTCACCACGCCTCTGGGGCCCTCCTCAGCCTCCACACCCACCCGGGGCTGACTTTTTTCTGCCTGAGTCTCTGTCGTTTTTTTTGCCCGGGCAGACGATGTAACTGGCCAGGATCAATTAGCACCCAGGCCTGTCTATTGCCTGCCATGTGCGCAGAACAAGGGGGACTTCTAGCTGCCAACCGTACTGCGCATCTGCCTCAGTGTGAAACCCAACAATGCAGCCAACCAGGGCGGCTGGGGGGGGGGGCGCAACCCCATGCAGAACTCCCAAACACTGACACATGTTATTGGCCTAGGCTACACGGCCCTTGAGCCAAGATGGGTTTACCCAGAAGAGGGAAACAAGGCGGGGCCCCACCTTGCCCATCTCTCCCGCACCCCCCCCCCACCGCAGCCCTCTGCCCGGGCCGTCGGCACAATTGGCCAAGGCCAACCTCTACAGAGTCTCCGGGAGACCTGACTCTGGCTATTCTGCCGCCTGCAATGGACAGGGGACAAGGGAAACCCTCAGTAACACCATGCTCTGGCACGGCCATCTTGCCACCAGACCTTATGGCTGGCTCAGAGAGCCTCCGCACAGCAGACTGGACATGGCACGCCCTCTCAGGGGCCCTCGCCGGCCAACGCCCTTCCGCAGAACCCAGCCGCCTTCCGGGTACGCGCAGACAGCGGGCGTGACTAAGCCGTGGAAGCTGGGAGCCGGGTCGGAGCACACGCCACCTTCATTGGGGCGCAGGGGCATGGCCGGCAGAAAGGGGCCCGTGCCATCGGTGCCACGCTGAGCTGTGTTCTCCCTGCTGAGCAATGCCCTCGGGCGCCCTCACCGCAGAGCTGCGCATGGAGAGGAGCCCAGGAGCTAACCGAACAGCCTGGAGTCAGCCTATCCCTGCTGCAGATCAGAAGGTCCAGTGTACCGAGTCGATTAACGCAGGCTACCCATTTGTTTAGTTTGGTCAGGGCGGAAGAGTGCCCGCGTGCTCTGCTGTAAGCGGGCGGGGCCTCTGCCGCCATATTGCCCGAGTGTAAAACCCCTCAAGACCAGAACGCAAACAAAGGACTATCATTCGCTCGACAGGACACTCACATAACTACTTATAAACATACAACATAGATTAATAACCAGGAATTCTCCTGAAATAGCCACAGGGAGCTGGCCTATGCACGGCCCACTTCGACCTGTGTAGCATCTCCACTCTTTGGGAGACGCTTCCATTCTGTTTGCTCTCCTGCCCTGGAGCCTACTAGGAGAAAGGATTGTCTCCACACCGGTCCAGTCGCCTGTTCTGGTTGTATTACCCCGGCAATCTTGCCGTCTTTACTTTCATATAGATCCAGAGAACATATTACATCTATCTTTGTAGCAAGTAAAAGTATTAAACACATTGACCAAAGTTCTAAGACCTCCGGATAAAGGATAAAGGATATGTTAACCTATCAAATGCTACTTGTTGTTGAGACAGTTTCATGCTAGTCTTATAACTATTATGCTTATCAAAGTTTTCCTAATCATAACTCAATAAATGTTTCATAATTATATACACAATTCAAAATAAGCATTTTCTAACATCATACAACATATTGATATGAGTAGGGAATGTGCTACATAAGTGAAAATTTTATAGATTTATACTATTTTAGATTTATTAGAAGTTCTACTAAACTTACAGTGTTTAAAAATATTAAGTCTTTCAATAGAAACATCTGTGTAAATGGAATTAGCTTTTCCTTGACAAATTCATTTTTCAAAAGCATAATGGTAACATTAATTCAACTCTAGAGACAGTTTTGTACAAAGCTATCATGATCATGCTGTGCAAATATTTCTCAAAATAATGAAACCTGACAAGCATCTTATGTAGCTGATAACATTTATTCTATTCTACTCACAGTTTGCAATGCACCTGATTTGATTCTTTTACATCCTTTTTAAAAATTTCATACAAAGGCATAATTTTTGCTTATTATAGACTTGCCCTGAAATACATGACATTACAATTGCTGAGAAAAATAAAAATGTCTATGAAATGATGTATACAACCTAATAAGCAAATTCTTCTACTCATTTCAATAATTTCTAGTCTTTTCTAGTTGTCATAAATATTGTAAATTCAACAATTACCCAGAGTTTATTAAAACTCTTGTATTCAGTTTTATAAACAAGCCTTTCTGTCTTAGATACAATAGTAAACAAAGATTCATTATTTTTGATCTAAAAATAATCATAAAAATTCTGAGGAACTCATGACCTTCACAATAAGAATAGATATACTATAGCACTGGTTTAGCACATATATGAGGATTTTGTAAATTAATTTGCATCTCCCATTATACAAAAACCAAAATATATTATTTCATTGAATATTTAGAATACAATTGCTATAGCTCAAAAAACTTTTTCTATTTATTTATTTATTTATTTATTTATTTATTTTTTATACCTTTACCTTTTTATTTTACATCCCACCCACTGTCCCCCTCCCAATCTTGAACAACTGGAGCTAGGATTATGCCAAAAGCTGTTGCCTATATGTATGATTTATTCTTCTATTTGGGCTGCCTTTTCTGGCTTCAATAGGAGCAGATGTGACTAACCTTGCAATTTTTTTTAAAGCAAATGTTTTAAAAGTAATAGGAAGACTTTAGAAAAATCTGTTAGCAGGACATTTAAGGTCAAGCACTAGAAACTGAAAAGTAAACAACTATTGTGTTGGTTAGCTTTGTGGCAACTTGTCACAAACTAAAATCATAATTGAGATAATAATTCCATAAGATTAGGCTATAGGTTAGCCTGTAGGGCAATTTCTTAATTAGTGATTGATGTGGAGTACCCAGCCCATTGTGAGTGATTTCATTCCTGAGATAGTAGTCCTGGGTTGTATAAGAAAGTAGGGAGAACAATCCAGTAAGTAGCACCTCTCCATGGCTACTGCATCAGCTCCTGCCTCCACTTACCTTCCTTGTTTGAGTTCTTGTCCTGACTTCCTCTGGTGATGATTAGCAGTGTGGAACAGTAAGCTGCATAAATCCTTTCCTCCCCAACTTGTTTAGGTCATGGTATTTTATCATAGCAATAGTAACACAAATAGTAGAGGCCCCTCTTCCATTACATCTTGTTTGTTTGTTTGTTTTCTATTACACTGACAATGATCAATGAAGACTAGAAGAACTCCAATATCTTCTCAAAATTATTATTTATTTATTTATTTATTTATTTATTTATTTATTTTACATCCCAAATGGTACCCTCCTCCTGGTTCTCCCTCACAGAGTTCTTCCCCCCAACCCCCAAGTATCACCTCACCCTGGGGCATCAAGCCTCCACAGGACCAAGCATATCCCTTCCCACTGAGGCCACACAAGGCAGCCCATGTATGCTCTTTGGTTAGTGGCTCAGTGTCTGGGAGCTCCCCGGGGTCTCAGTTAGTTGATACTATTGGTCTTCCTATGGAGTTGCTATCCACTAGAATTCCTTCAATCCTTCACTTCTTCCATAGTGGTCCCAGATGTCCTTCCAATGTTTGGCTATATCTTCATCTGTCTCACTCTGATACTGGTAGAGCCTCTCAGAGAACAGCTATGCTAAGCTCCTATCTACAAACACAATATAGCATCAGTAATAGTGTCATGGATTGGTGCATGCCCATGGGCTGGTCACTGGTCAGCCATTCCTTCAGTCTCTTCTCCAATTTTGTCCCTGTGTTTATTTTAGACGAGAGCAGCTTTGGGTTGAAAGTTTGGTAGGTTGATGACCTTAGAGCTCCATTAGGGTTTTTGTCTGACTACAGGAGATAGTCTCTTCAGGCTCCTTAGGCTCACTAAAAGAATTTAGTACTTGTTGACCTCTAAGAAACTATGGATATGTTGGTGAACTGTTTATCACTTTCTTTATATCCTTAATAAAGATTATATAATTTGAACTGCTTAAATTAAGTAAAAACAAAGTACAATGGTCTGAATACTTAGGAATCTTCATAATTAGTACATTATTTATCCACTGGTATGACATGTAAATCTTGCTAATTATTAATCTTCAATTTTACAACTTTTTTGTTTTTTCTCTATGATATGAAAAGATTTTATGACTGTGAAGTTAGAATAATAAAAATAACTACAAAATCAATTTAACAAAGAATATTTTGTCTATAAGGCTCTACATGCAATTGTCATCATTCTCCACATGTAGAAAAGAATATTTGAAATTGGTTGACATGACAGTGAAAAATCTGTTTGCAATGGAAGTTGTGTTAATTCAGAGATTTATCATTGGCCAAAGTGGTAAGACTAAATGATTACTGAATGTTCATCTTTAAATTGAACATTTATATACCTGCTCCAAAGTTCAAGGAACATTAAAGGATAATGTAAAAGCTATTAAGGAATAGTGTACAAAGGAGTGCTGCAAAACACTGCCTTCTAGGCATGACTTGCTGATATTTCCATGAACTCATATGACCAATGGCTACCTCAGAAGACCTGCATAAAACAGGGACCAACAACATCCTCCTATAGACTGGGGAAGGTAACTGAGACTGTGTATTAACTGAAAGAAAGAAAATACTTAAAGGAAAATGGAGAAAGATACTATAATTCATCCTCTATTAACATTGCAATCATCTATAGCCTAGTTCAAAATAATATATTTTTTATCATTAGTGAAGTAAAATTTCCTAGTTTGAAAAAGACAATAATCTACCAGACCTTTGGCAAACATATGCACTTAAAATGCACTATGTATTTCCAAGTGTCATAAAATAAAATATAACCTAAATTCTTAAAATTTTAGGAATATTCAGAAGATAAATAACAAACTCCAGAAGAACCAAGGTGAAATTCCTAGGTGAAAAAAGTATGTGTGTATTTTTTCTTTAAATGTGGCAAGGAATTTAACAATAATAATAAAAATAAATACTAGTAAAAGCCAACTTGAAACTACAAAAATGATGCATAAAAATATCCTTGAATTTTATAAAAGAAGTAAAATTGTAGATTCAAAATGTACAGGAAATAGCAAGCATGATAAATAGAATGATATATACTAATGATATTCATAATAAATACAAACTCAGAATTATGCTATGACAGAGATCACATTATTCTATAGTTGAAAAAGATTTTAAATGTTTTTGATTTCATAGAAAAATCATAGAGACCTAAAGTCTCTAAGGAAGTTCATATTTAATGTCCTCTAGTGAATACATATGTCATATATCTCTGTGTATATTTAGTAAAATAACCTTTAATAAGGAAATGCGGAAACACTGAAAAAGGAAGAATAATGAACCTCTCATCACAAAATGAAGCAAGGTGGCAGTCAAACACACACATAGAAAATGAATGCATAAAAACTTAACAAGCAGCAGATCTGGTGCACCAGACGCCCCCCTCCCACACTCAGAGAGTTTGACTCCCATGAGATCCATCACAACCAGGCACACAGGTGAGACACCCCTACACACACCTCAATATTTGGTCTAAATGGGACACCCCATGGGGCCCAGGGGACACAGGACCTATCTGCCCTACTGGAGACATGTCTTGCTTCCAGTCTACAAATGTGTCCCAGGGCAATTCAAGTACTCTAGTAACACACACACACACACACACACACACACACACACACACAGCTTGACTCCCAGGAGGACTGTCATAATCAGGCTCACAGGTCACACACATACACACACATCCCAATATCTGGCCTAACTGGGACCCCATGGGGCCCAGCAGGCATAAGACCTATCCTTACCACTGGAGACACATCTTCCTTCTGGGCCCGCAACTCTACCCAGGGCAGACCTGGCACTTCACAGTGTATATTAGCAGAAAAAGTTTAGAATTCCCACAGTACAATTCACAGACCATATGAAGCTTAACAAGAAGGAAGGCCAAAACATGGATGCTTCAATTCCATTAAGAAGGGGAAACAAAATAATCTTGGGAGGCAGAGGGAGGGAGGGACCTGGGTGGAGGGGGAAGTGGAGGAAGGAGGGCAGGATCAGGTATGGGAAGAGACAGAAGTCCAGAGGGCCAGAAAAATGAGTAGAAATATATAGCGAGGAGGGGGTGGGACACGAGTGGAACCACTAGAAAGTCCCAGATGCTAGGGATTCAAGCAGCTCCCTGGACACAATGGAATGACATTAGCAGAAATACCAAATAGTAGGTAGATAGAAAATGAAGAGACCATCTCCAGTACACTAGTTGAGGGATGGAGCCAGCCATTCATCACAAAACCTTTAACCCAGAATTATTCCTGTCTAAAGGAAACACATGGACAAAAGTGGAGCAGAAAGAGGAAGTCCAAAGAGTGCTCCATCTTGGGATCCATCCCATTCAGACACCAAACCCCAACACTATTGCTGGTGGCAAGTTGTTACAGACAGGAGCCTGGTATAGCTGTCCTCTGAGAGGCTCTGCCAGCACCTGATTAAAACGGATGTGATTAAGACTCACAGCCAATCATTACTGAGTCATGGGACCCCAATGAAAGAGTTAGGGGAAGGTCTGAAGGAGCTGAAGGAGCGATTCCATCGGAAGAACAACAGTATCAACCAACCAGGACCCCCAGAACTCCCAGGGCCTAAACCACCAACCAAAGAATATACATGAGTAGGCCAATGGCTCCCACTACATATGTAGCAGAGGACTTCCTTACCTGACATCAATGAGAAGGGAGGCACTTGGTACTGTGGAGGCTTGTTGCTCCACCAAAGGGTTATGTTAGAGGGGTGAAGTGGGATTGAGTTGGTGGGATGGGGAGTACCACCTTGAGGCAAAGAGGAGGGGGTTGTGGAGGTGTTGTGGAGGTAAGATCATGAAGGAGGACATTTGAAATATAAATAAAGACAACAATATTTTTAAATGCTTATCATTTTTCTGTATGGAAAACTTTTGATATCCTATATTTTAGCTTTTGAAATATACAACACATAGTCATTACTTTTAATCATCTTACTATAAAACAGGAAACAAAAATTGACTTCTCCTTTTTAATTATAACTTAGTATGCATTGTGAAACTTGCCTCATGTGTTGTGACCTGCTTTTACCCCTAGCTTTCCATAACCATCAAGTTCTCTGAGATTAAATTTCATAACTCTCAAGTTTTATGAGATTAAATTTTATAGCTTCCATATATGAGTAAAAGCATATATCATTTGTTTTTCTGTGTCTAACTTATACTTGATATAATGATTTCTGAATTCTAGATTTTTTGTTGTAAATAGCATGATTTTGCCCTTTATTATGAGTGAATAGTATTCTATTATATATATCATGCCATATTTTGAATAGCTAGACTTATTTAACTTCTAATCTATTGTGAATAATGCTACAATAAGTGTGGGAGTCAAATGTCTCTTTACCATATTGATTTAATTAGTTTTAAAAAAATTCACTTAACTCCTGTCTCTTTATTCAATACATGTAAGTATAAACTTGGCAATGTACATTTCTTATGTAAACTATTTTATAAAAAACTATTTTATGAAAAACCCTTTTATAAAAACTACTTTCAATGTTTTAAATTCATAGAGACAGCCGGTAGCGCATGCCTTTAATCCCAGCGCTTGGGAGGCAGAGGGAGGTGGATTTCTGAGTTCGAGGCCAGCCTGGTCTATAGAGTGAGTTCCAGGACAGCCAAGGCTACACAGAGAAACCCTGTCTTGAAAAACCAAAAAAAAAAAAAAAAAAAAAAGAAAGAAAGAAAGAAATCATAGAGACAAAGTCTTTTATATTTTATTATAGTACATTATTTACTATATTATATATTTAAAGTCCTCTAATAAATAAATATATCATTTAAATCACTGAAAAATGAACAATGAACTACTCACCACAAAATGTAAGCTGCTATGGCCAGAAGAAGAATATGGATATGGACTTTATTGTCAAAGAGTTGAGATTGTGTGTTGTGACTTAGCTGGTGTTTTCTTCAGGAATTAGTACAAGGGCTTTCTTTTGTTTCACCAGATGAGAACAATTACATGATCTATGTAGCTTTTATAAAAGAATAAGATTCAAGACAGATAATAGATATACTAAAATTCTGGAATAGAATCACTGGAGAAAGACAATATATTGAAGAATAGTCTATAAAAAAGAAGTTCTGCCTATACTGAGAGAACAAAAAGACCATATTCAGGCTCTGGGCTGAAAAAAGACCTTAAAAATCCCTAACCTTTCAATTTCAGCTGATCTTTAATCTCCTCTGAAATACAAGTGAAGGATAAGTTAGAGCTACAGATAGCTAGACTAACTATTGAGGGCACATTCAACTCACAAGAAGCCTGTCTTCAAAGATTAATAGCATATTATTTTTCATTTTTTTTCTTTTCATGGTTCAAAGCATTTCTAAAAACTATCAGAACAATTGCTGAACACTAATAGAATGGTTACCAGCCTTCAGAGGCTACATAAGAGAAAAATACATATATTAAAAGTAAGTTTTAAATCACTTATAAAATACAAACTGCAAACCATACAAAAACCATAACAATCTGTAACAAGGGTCTACACTACATTTCTCATTGTGACAAATTAACTGATAAAAACTGCTTAAGAGAATGGGTTTTTATTACCTTATAGTTTGATGATACAGTTCATCCTTTGGACACTGTAAGAGGGAAAGAGAAGTTCCAGTAGTAATGGAGTGAAACTGAAACAGCTGGTCACATTCTGCTTTTTGTTTACTCTTGAACCCAGCCTATGGGTGAGTGTTTAAGTATGGGCCTTGAATTCCTATCTTTCCAAGACTTTTAACATGAAGGGATGCTGAATTTTGTCAAATGCTTTTTCAGCATCTAATGAAATAATATTGTTTTTTTCTTTGAGTTTGTGTATATAGTGGGTTACATTGATGGATTTCCGTATATTGAACCATCCCTGCATCCCTGGTATGAAGCCTACTTGATCATGGTGGATGATCGTTTTGATGTGTTCTTTGATTCGGTTTGCAAGAATTTTATTGAGTATTTTTGCATCAATATTCATAAGGGAAATTGGTCTGAAGTTTTCTTTCTTTGTTAGGTCTTTGTGTGGTTTAGGTATAAGAGTAATTGTGGCTTCATAGAACGAATTGGGTAGACTGCCTTCAGTTTCTATTTTGTGGAATAGTTTGAGGAGTATTGGTATTAGGTCTTCTTTACAGTTCTGATAGAATACTCCACTAAACCCATCTGGTCCTGGGTTTTTGTTAGTTGGGAGACTATTAATGACTGTTTCTATTTCTTTAGTGGTTATGGGATTGTTAGATGGTTTATCTGATCCTGTTTTAACTTTGGTACCTTGTATGTGTCTAGAAAATTGTCCATTTCTTCCAGATTTTCCAATTTAGTTGAGTATAAACTATTGTAGTAGGATCTGATTTTTTGAATTTCCATGGTTTCTATTATCTCTCCCTTTTCATTTCTTATTTCATTAATTTGGATACTCTTTCTGTGCCCTCTGGTTAGTCTGGATAAAAGTTTATCTATCTTGTTGATTTTCTCAAAGAACCAGCTCCTGGTTTGGTTGATTCTTTGTATAGTTCTTTTTGTTTCTATTTGATTGATTTCAGCCCTGAGTTTGATTTTTCCTGTGGTCTACTCCTCTTGGATGTATTTGCTTCTTTTAGTTCTAGAGCTTTCAGATGTGCTGTCAAGCTGCTAGTGTAAGCTCTCTCTCTCTCTTTAAATTTTCAAAGCCCATGTCATTTCTAGTTGTATCTTTGTCTCTTGTGCTTATGATCAGATGTAAGCTCTTAGCTACTGTTCCAGTGCCATGATGCCTGCCTGCTGCCATGCCCCCTGTCATGATGGCCATGAGCTCACCCTCTAAAATTGTAAGTCTCCCATTAAATTCCTTCTTTTATAAGTTGTGCTTGGTCATTGTGTCCCTTCATAGTAATAGAAAAGTAAGTGAGACTAAGATAAAAATTTGAATGAATAAATGGTGTGCAGTTTGAACTAGAAAAAGACAAATCTGCAAATTTGAATATCTTTCTACTGTAATTATTGAGTGTGACAAAAAACAAATATATGACTGAACAAAATTATGTTAAGTTCTAAATACCTTAAAATATCATTAAGTTCATGTTCACATAATAATAGTTCAATAAGAAGAGAATAAAGAGAGGTCCAAATTATTTTTAATATTTTGGAAAATTTTGTCCTGAAAGCAATCTTCTTATTTTACTTGTATCTTTTATTTTATTTCCACTTTCCCAGTTTAATAAGTCCTAATATTTTGAAGAACAATAAAGAAAATACCATGAACCCATGAACATTACACTTCAATTTTAAGGCCTGAGATTTCTATTTCTAGGCTGTCATATGTGGAGATGTGAAAGAATGACAATGTGTCTTAGGCAATCTTGTACTGCAACAATGCCATACAACAAACCAAATAATTTCTAAAACATTGAGATGTGTTTTACATATTTTTTATGTTAAACAGAAACAGAAAAACAAAAAGAGAGCTTCATTTGTCTCTAATTCTAGAAGAAAAGTATTTAGTCTTCCTTCCTAGAATATAATGCCAAGTATGGTCAACTCTCATATTGCCTGTAATATGTTCCTATTTGTTAAGTAATTTCTACCATAAAGATATTTGTGTTTGTCAAAAGCTTTTTCAACATGCTTCAAGATCAGTATGCATGCTTTTTGTTGAAACATAAATTTTATCATTGTGTTTTAGTGTTGAGTCATTTTGTTATAGAAAGTTTGTATGTTTATGTTTATGCATACAGTTATATAGGTGCAGGCTTGTTTAGATACCAGTATGCATGTAGATATCAACCTCTGGTGTCATTTTTCCAGAGCCATCCAACTTGTGTCTGTAAGACGAAGACTTCCATTGCTCTAGAGCTTGATTAGTAGGACAGCATGTCCAGGAGGCCTGTCTCTGCCTTACTGGAGCAAGGATTACAGTTGTCTATGACCATACCCTGCATTTTACTTGTGCTATGGAATTTGGACCCAGAGTGAATGCTTATGCATTGAGCATTTTACTATGCTACATCCCAAAGCTGAGTACAGTTTTATTTTAAGTATATATTGTCAAACAAAATTTGCTATTCTTTTGTGAGGATAGTTCCATCTATATTTGTCTAACATGTGCATTTATAATTGTAACTTTAATAATTTGGGGGCTTAGTTTGAGGGCAATAATATTGAATAGAATTGAGTTGTAAATTGTTCCCACATTTTTATATTCTTGAAGTTTTTTTCATTTTTATTGGTTATTTTGTTTATTTACATTTCAAATGTAATCCCCTTTCCCAGTTTCCCCTCCACAAGCCCCTTATTCCCTCTCCCCTCCCCTGCCTCTACGAGGGTACTCCCCAACCCACACATGCACTCCTGCCTCAGCTCCATAACATTCCCCTACCCTGGGTCATCAAGCCTCCAAAGGACCAAGGGCCTCCTCTCCCAGTGCTGCACACTAAGGCAATCCTCTGCTACATATCCAGCTGGATCCATGGGTCTCCTATGTGTACTCTTTGGTTGGTGGTTTAGTCCCTGGGAGCTTTTTAGGGGGTCTGGTTGGTTGATATTGTTGTTCTTCCTATGGGATTGCAGGTTTTTGAAATTTTTAAATGAGTATTTATGTTAAATTTTTACACATTTGTAGAATTCACTAGTGAAACCATGTGTCCATTGTTTTTTTAATTGATAAAGTTTGGGTTACTAATTAAATCTTTTAATACATATATTTCTTTCTGCTATTTGTATCTACTTATGATTCTGTTTTGGAATGTAATGTGTATCTTAAGAATTTTGACCTTCGGTCCTTCCCCTAACTCTTCCACTGAGATCCCTATGTTCAGTCCAATGGTTGGCTGCAAGCATCTGCATTTGTATTGTTTTGGCTCTGGCAGAATCTCTCAAGGGACAACTATACCAGGTTCCTGACAGCAAGTACTTCCTGGCATCAGCAACAGTGTCTGGGTTTGGTGTCTGTAGATGGGATGGATTCCTAGGTGGCGTAGTCTCTGGATGGCCTTTTGTTCAGTCTCTCATCAACTCTTTGTGCCTGCATTTCCTTTAGACAGGAACTGAGTTAAAATTTTTGAGATGAGTAGGTAGCCCCATCCCTCAACCAGGGGGTATGCCTATCCACTGAACATGGTCTCTATGGGTTCTATCTCCCCTTTGTTGGGTATTTCAGCTAATATCCCCATTGGGACCTGGCATCCCTTGCTTCCGTGGCATCTGGAACTTTCTGGTGGCTACCCCCAGCTCCCTATCCCCCACTGCTACACACATCCTTTCAATTTTCTGACCCTCTCTACTTCTACCCTGTCTCTACTGAACTGGCCTCCCTTTTCTCTCCCTGTCCATTCTCCCTGCCAGGTCTCTCCCTCCATCTACCTCCTGTCATTATTTTGTTCCCCCTTCTAAGTAAGACTGAAACTTCCACACTTTGGTCGTCTTTCTTCTTGAGCTTTGTATGGTCTGTGAGTTATATCATGGGTATTCCAAGCTTTTGGGCTAATATCCACTTATCAGTGAGTACATACCATGTGTGTATTTTTGTGACTGGGTTACCTCACTCAGGATGATATTTTCTAGTTCTATACATTTGCCAGTGAACTTTATGAAGTCCTTGTTTTTTTAATAGCTGAGTAATACTGCATTGTGTAAATGTACCACATTTTCTGTATCCATTCCTCCATTGAGGGACATCTGGATTGTTTCCAACTTCTGATTATTATAAATAAGGCTGCTATGAACATAGTAGAGCATGTGTCTTCGTTATATATTGGAGCATATTTTGGGTATATGCCCAGAAGTGGTATATCTGGGTCCTCATGTAATACTATGTCCAATTTTCTGAGGAACCGCCAGAATGATTTCCACCAGCAATGGAGGAGTCTTCCTCTTTCTCTACATCCTCATCAGCGTTTGCTGTCACCTGAGTTTTTGATCTTAGCCAAATGAGCAAAAGAGGATTGCAACCCCATAGGAAGAACAACAATAGCAACTAACTGAAAAACCCAAAGCTCTCAGAGACTAAACCTCTAACCAAAAAGAACACATGGAAGGACCCATAGCTCTGGCTGCATAGGTAGCAGAGGATGGCCTTATCTGGCATCAGTGGGAGGGGAGGTCCTTGGTCCTGTGGAGACTCAATGCCCCAGCATATGGGTATGCTTGGGTGGTGATGTGGGAGTGTGTTAATGGGTGTAGTAGCACCCTCATAGAGGCAGGAGGAGAGGGGATGGGATGGGGAATTGTAGAGGGGAAACTGGGAAGGGGAAAATAAACAAAATAACCAATAAAAAAGAATTGTTATATATTTGATCTGTTTAAACAATTTAAGGTTCAGTTTAAGGTTTTCCAACTGTAACTTTTGCCTAATGCTCAGTTAACAACTACCTTATTTCTGTGTTTTATGCTTACTGAAGGGCTCTAGAGGGACCAAGAAACTCAAATATAGTTCTGGCAGGTCTTGCTCTCCCCCCTTCCCTCTCTCTCACTAAACTCAGCCTTTATATTCCTAGAGCTATCTACTGCCCCATTTTCCATCTTAAAATTAACCTATGCAAAGCTATTTGCTGTTGTTTCTGCCTGATTGCCATTCAGCCAAGAACCTTGCTTAATAAAGAATCCCTTTGTGTTTTGTTTATGTTTAGAAATCAATGTTTACCTAATCAATGGTCAAAGGGGATCACTGCCCAGTACACAGGTCTCTTCACATATTTTTGTTTATCTAAAGAATGCTGTCAACTTTTCTCATATTTGCATATTTCCAGCCTTCATTCTGCTACTGATTCCAATAATTTTTGATAGACAGTTTTGTTGAAGATACTATCTTTGATTAACTTTTCTTCCTTTTAGCTATGAGAACTTAAATCTTACTTCATTACCTTCTGGCAGAAATTCTCCTGAAATAATCTCACTGAATTTACACACACACACACACACACATACACACTCACGGCTTTTTATTAGTATTTTGCTCAGTTTGAGCTTTTTGTCTTTGTGTATATTAGTTCTTAATATTTACAACATTTTCAGCTGTATTTTTTTTTAAAGAAGCCCTATATTTTCTGTCTCAGATACCTTTAAGATAAAAATTTGTCTTTTTTAAGGTGCCCCATATGTCCCTTAGGCTGTGTTCAGTTTTCAATATCATATTTAATATGTGCTAACTAGATTAAGTCATTTCAAATGATCTGTCATCAGTTTGCTGATACTCTATTTTGTCTATTT
>JADRCC010328487.1:6368-33540 GCA_019843855.1 Hylomyscus alleni | reverse complement strand
GGGGGGGGGGTTGAAGAGAGAGGGAAGGAGTGAGAGGACAGAGAGAGAGCAAGATGGCAAGAGAACAAGAGAGAGAGGAGGGGGCAAGAAGCCCCTTTTATAGTGAGTCAGGCATATCTGGCTGTTACCAGGTAACTGTGGGGTAGAGCTTAGACAAAATGCTAACAAAGGGTGTCTGTGTGTATGTGTGTGTCTCTCTGTGTGTGTGTGTGTGTGTGTGTGTGTGTGTGTCTGTGTGTGTGTGTGTGTGTGTATGTGTGATGGTTTGGAGGCAGCAGTATGGCTAAGATGCATGATTCAAGTGGTATAGAAAAGAAATGAGACATCAAGGATAAGATACATTGGAGTCAACCTTTGGAGACATAGCACATTTGTACAGGAACTTGGTTAATGGAACGTTCTGGAAAATATGTGTATCAGAGTATCCTGAATTGTTCTATTTAGAAGTTACTGTATTTATTATTTAGAGAACTCATCAAATAAATAGAATCATTTAGGATTTTATGTCAACAGTCCTGTGAAGAAACACTGAAGCATGTGGATCCTTATAGGAATTGAAGAAACAGTAGTGAGTGCGCATACTTCCTGGAAAGCAGAGTGCATAAGATGTGGAAATATTTACAGAATTGAAATGTTTGTTTGGAGACAGAATCCTGGCACTTTAAATTTGAGAGACACGATGGAGAGACATGTCATTCATCATTCTTCCAGAGAGGTCACAGAGTCACTTTTCACAGCTTTTTGTCCATCAAGTCCCCTGTCTTGCTGTGTTCAGAATTCCAAAGTGTTAACAAATCTCTAAATGCATTTATTTCTCTAATACCAAAATGAGTCTTGGGCTAATGACTCTAACTGGCTCTAATGTCTTGGTTGCCATTTGTTTATGCTCTACATTGGTTAGAGGTTTGCCTAGCAGAAAAATAACGTACACTGGTTATGGAAAAAAAATCCGTGTTTTGTTTGCTATCCCCACGATCACGGGGCATCCATTTTGTTGACCCTCTAAGGTAAGAGAGCAAAAGAAAGAGCAGTGTGATTCTCAAGTGAAAAGAAGTCAGATCTCTGAGTCCTTCGAACTCCTTCGTTCTGAGGTATTTTCATGGATCTTAAGGAAAATGACCCAAGTGACAGACTGATACAAAATGGCACCACAACCTGTTGTGTCAAAGCTCTCCAGTGGGTGGTGCTATTGAGAGATCACAAAGGAACAAACTTCATCAAAGACTTACTCCATTGTTGAGTTCCTAGCTGAAATGCCTACTTGAAGGTGGGCAGAGTTAAGTAGTCGCTGGGGATTGCTCCCTCTCCGTGCCTCTCCTCTGTCCTCTCTCAGACCATCTCTCCTGCTTCCTCTCTTTCTTTATCGCCTCCTATGAGGTGAACAGTTTTGCCTTTTGTGCCCTTTCACTATAATGTAAGTCTCATCACAGCCCAGAATCAATGTAGCCAGCAAGCCGAGGACTGAAAACGCTGAAGCTATGACATCAACTTTTGTTGACCCAAGCAGCTCATCAATGATCCAAGGAACTTTTTTTTTTTTTTAGTTCAGAAAACCGTGTAAGTAAAGGCCAGTAAACACATACTAAATATCAACAGAGCAACCCTTTCCCAGAGCTTTCTCAGGACAGAGCAATTTAAGCACAATTGCCTGGCATGTGCTAGAGATTATTATATCTGGGAACTCACGAAAGCAAGGCAGAAGGCCATATCCAGATTCAGGGTACACTGAGGACAGCACTTAGCACATCCTTTTCACCAGATTGGGTTCTATAGCTATGTTCCAACATCCGACAAGAATAAACATGTTATAAAATGAATGTAAATGTTTGTCACAGGAGGCATGAAACCACATCTAAGAACAATTCAGGGAACAAAATACACTTGAGGTAAAAGGCCCTCTTCCCTTTTTCTTCCTGGAGTCTTTCTTACAAGTCCCCAAGGTATTGTTCACCCTGCATCATTCTTTTGATGGTGTTTCAACACTGTGAGACAAAATATGTTTTTCTCTTTATGTTGATTTCTCTCAGGTAGCTTGCTAGTGATGAAAAATGACCACAGCAAAGAGATTGATTCCTATGGCTCTTTCTAGTTGTAAGTAGACACAGCCAAATATTGCAAAGAATTTCTGAAGCATCTTCACTTTTATCACTACTAGGTACCACCAGCCTTTCTTCTACATTCTCTTAAATAATCTTTGCATAAACATGAAGGCTTGGTTTTCTGCAAAAGTTGTTAAGGACAGAAAATCTTTTAATCTGTTCAGAGGAAAGTTTATTAGCCAGTGTTAACCATTACCTCTGTAGTTAAACATTGAGGGGTTTTACTATGGGGCAATCCTTGATTTATAGCCACCAATTTAAAAAAATATATAATTGAGCTTCATTGGAATTTTCTTTGTGACCAGAGGCCTCAAGCTAAAGTTCTTAGTCATTTTAGCTGCTTTCTCATTGTGATGACACAACCTGACAAAGCAAGTTAAAGGAGGAAGTGTTTATTTTGGCTCATAGTTTGAGAATAAAGTCCATCAAGGTCAGGAAGGCATGTCAACAGGAATGTGAGGTACCGAGTCACAGCACTTACATCTTCAGCTAGAGTGCAGGAAGTTGAATGTAAGTGCCCAGTTTACTTTCTCCTTGCTATTTCGTTTGGGATAGCAGAGCGTGGGATGATGCCATCCATGTATAAGATGAGTCTTACCTTAATTAACCCAATATGGGAACACATCCATAGAGTCACCTATAGTATATTTCCATGATAATCCCAAACCTAGTTAATTTGAAAATGGCTATCTATTGTTTTGGGTGTCTTCTAGAAATATATAATCAGGTGAGAAGGGAGAACTTCTAGGCATTTGGTTAAGTTGGCAAATACATGAAATGACTTCTGCTCAAGACTCAGAGAAAAGAGGCAGCAGGCCAGAGACCCATGTTAACGCACATGCATCTTCATGGCGCTTGCTTTTGCCCATTGGTTTTATATAGTCTTCTCTGATTTGTTTTCTGGACCTATCAGCATGTACTTATCATCCAATTCTTTTTTTGTTTGTTTGTTTTGTTTTTTGTTTTTTGTTTTTTGTTTTTGTTTTTGTTTTTGTTTTTGTTTTGAGACAGGGTTTCTCTGTGTAGCCTTGACTGTCCTGGAACTCACTCTGTAAACCAGGCTGGCCTCAAACTCAGAAATCTGCCTGCCTCTGCCTCCCAAGTGCTGGGATTAAAGGCGTGTGCCACCACTGCCCGGCGTATCATCCAATTCTTAAAACTAATTTTTAAAACTACTCGTTGCCTCATGAATTCTTAGGAGATGTCTAGTACTTGGATATAATTTTCTAGTGATTTGACTAAAGATTGTTTCTATAACTCAGTTATTAGCACCATGCTCCAACCAACTGAGCCAACTGACCAGCTCTAAAACTCAGTTATATTGCTTGTATATGCCTCTAATTAGCCTGAATGCAGGATTTCTATACACTTATATGCCATTAACACATAGTTGCTTTTTATTTTTTTGTAGGTTAGGAGACTATTCTAATTAATGACCGGAACCACACAGCTCATGAAGCAACTCAAGAGATTTCCTACGGTAGCAAGTACAGTTTTAAGCATTCATGTCTCAGAGTCTCATAGTTTAGTGGATTTAAAAATAATTTTAGAGTTGAATTGTAAAATATATATTTGACTAACAAATGCAATCTTATTTAATGAGGTATGGTGAGTGAAGAGAAAACAAGTATAAGAATTTTATCCTGAAAAGTTTTTATTTGAAATTCTGTATAAATTGAACTTCCAGGATATTTATTAGGTTATACAATAGACACTATATAAAGGATCTATTGAATCTTTCCCAAAGGGGCATCATCCCAAATATTCATGACTTCACTGCTATTTTTTTATGGGCTTTACTCTGAAAAAGATTGGATCTAATCATAACCTCTTGCCAAAATGTGAGGAGTTGTCTTCCTTCTGGGTAAATAGAATAAGATGATTGAAGAGGAGAAAAAAAGGTTAATTCTGAAAATTGAAATATGCCCTGTTACTTAATAAAGGGAACTTTTATATAGTTGAATCCTTGGCATAAATGTAATGAGTCACACATTCTGAGAATTAGATCTATTAGGAAAAACTGATATTGGCTCAAAAATCTTGGATGCAAGGTCACTGGTACACTTAAAGAAGGGACCCAGAGTCAAGTGTCTTCCTATTTTGGTTTGTATTTAAATATTTGGTGAGGCTCCCTTGTTGTTGCTGGAGAACCAGAAGTTCAATTAGACAGAAGTTCAGAGGTTCAGTCTATTATCACCAAGGCAGGAATATGGCAGCATCCAGGCAGGCACGGTGCAGAAGGAGCTGAGAGTCCTACATCTTCATCTGAAGGCTGCTAGCCAAGTACCAGCTTCCAGGCAGCTAGGATGCGGGTCTTAAAACCCACAACCACGGTGACACAGCTATTCCAACAGGGCCATAACTTCTAATAGTGCCACTCCCTGGGCTGAGCATAAATAAGCCATCACAGATGTCAAGGTGAATGGCTAGCAAGTAATGAAGCTGTAATGGCCTCACCCTTTTTTTGAAAGGGCAGAGGGAACTTAGATAATATGATGAGACGGCCCTGGCTGGCTGTAGATGGCAACTTTTCCCAGTCTGCTCTGTTGCTCTGGGCAAAGGGAAAGATACACCGAAACTTACTGCTCACTTTAGTCTTTCTGGCACTTCAGAATGCCCTTGAAAGAAGGCAGCGGAGGGAAAGAGATGTTTCACATTAATAGAGGTAATCTACTGCAAGTCTGTTTTTTATGGGGCAATGCCACATTGATTCATATTCTTTCCTACAGTGAAAAGAAAAGAAGAAAACATTTGTTTAAAATAGAAAGACTCTTCAAGCCAGTGGTAAATGAATGTTTTTTTGTTTTGTTTCTTAAAAGGTTAAAAATCTTTTCCTTTGACATTTTCTGGTGTGTTGGTATTTTCAGTGGTGTTTGGTTGTGGGTGAGACCTTATTTTAGTTTGCCTTGTTTTTATTTGACTTAATACTATGCCCTTTGTTTTAGAATATTTTCCCCATTTTCTAGGACTATATATTTCTAAGAAAATATTGAAATACCTTCATTGGTTCTAGGTTAAATATATAGTTGTCAAAATGATTTGTGTAGATCTTCTTTGTTTCAAAATTATATTAGAGGTAGCTGTATTCACAGGATAGAAATTTAATTCCTGTATTTTAAAGGAACTTAAGTGTTTAACTTCTGATAAATAGTTTCAAGATCAATGAAGTTCATGTTGTTTGTTTTAGCCGTTTTATTAGTCTGTGTTTTATAGGAATAAAACATAATTCAGGCCCATGCTGTCCTGTGATGAAAAGAAATATCAATATAATATTTCTCAAAGGAGCCCAGATGCAAGCTTCCTGGCACATTTTCCAAGGCTAGCTTTCTACATTCCCGCTAGTAGTTACAAGCATCCATTTCTGTAGATAACTGCCTGACTGTACAACTCCCTTGGTCTAAGGTCAAAGAATTTCAAGCATCATGGGACCTTTCACTGGTTTTGATCTGTCTAAGACTAAAACATACCTACTTTTTATATTTTTGTTCATTGTCTTCAAAAATGGCATTCTGTGTTTATGAAAGAGAATCCATCCTGTGTGATTATCCTTTGTCTTGAGATTATACTATCATTGTATCATTTCTTCTTTCCTTTTCCCTTCCTTTCCATCCTTACACATACCCTTTCTTGCTTTCTTTCAAAGTCATGGCCTCTTTTCCAGTAACAGTTATAATCTGTGTATAGGTAAGAACCTTTTCTTTTACTGTCCCAGGGCTTTTAGAACACAGTGCTACAAACAGGGTGGATTCAAGACATAAACATATTCTCACAGAGTTTGGAAGGCCAGACATCCAACATCAGCATCCGTTGACTTAGTTTCTTGTCCATCCCTCTTCACTTGCCCTGGAATTTGCCAGTTTCATTCTGATGATTAAATTACAGCATGCCCTCACTCAATGTGACTTCTCAGGATATAGCTACCTCTTCTGAATTTCCTAGAGTGAATAGGGAGGCCCCTAATAATCAGAAAGCTCATGAAAGTTTTAATATTCTTGAGGCTCCTCCCCAAGTTAGTCTAAAGAGAATCCATTGTTGGAGAGAGGAGATTTTCCTGTGGAACTTCACACAAGTCTGAGAGTTCCAGAGATATTTTATGCCTTGTCACCCATGTTGGGTTGGAACTTTTGGTGATGCAGCTTTCTTAGCCTCTGTCATGCTCCTATAGATGACTCTGATAAACTCCTGGGCCACCAAACCAGATCTGAGTGAAATACTTTCTTTGGTTTTTGTTAATGTTAATGTCCTTTATTGACTGAATAGATACTGTTTCGTGCATGTCTCCCTGAGAAGAGTCACACGTTATCTAATTTTCAATTTTATTGTGCCTTGAAGACCTCATTCCCAAATAATTTTACATTCATAGCTACATCTCAACTTCACATAAGCTAGAATCATTTGGGAAGAGAGAACTCAGTTGAGACAATGTCCCAAGCAGATTGGCCTGTGGGCAAACCTGTGGTGCATTTTTGACTGATGACAGATATGGGAGGGTACATCTCCCACACTCTGGGCTGTTCTGTTGGTGGGAGGGTGGTCCTAAGTTTTATATGAAAGTAGACTGAACAAGCCATGTTGGTAAGCGGTTTCCCTCCATGAGCTCTGCATTAGCTCCTGCCTCCAGGTTCCTAACCTGCATGATTTCATGTCCTGACTTCCTTCAGTGATGGATTGTACCAGGAAGTGAAACAAACTTCTCTCCAAGTTGCTTTTGATCACAGTGTTTCATCCTAGTATTAGAAACCTAAGACATGGAGTTAGGATATCAATAAGTCTTGAGTGACATAATTCATGTTATACGCATACCTAATATGACGAGAAGAAAAGTCTTAAACCAGGTGAGAGTTAATGGTTGAATGAGAAATCAATTAATTACTATTATAGTATCAGTTTCATTATTAAGAATCTTTATGGACCATTAAAACATTTCATTTTTCTAGAATATTGACTTGACATAGTTCAGCTGCAGATTTCCTGCATCATATTGTGATTTCATATTATTGTTTTTTGAATGTTGTAGGATTTAAAAGCTGGTATTCTAGAGGTATTGGTAGACATAAGAGAATAAGTCAAGATGCACATATGGCCAGAGGAAGGATTCTGAACTCAGGTTGGTCCCTAAGGCAAGCAGAGAAATTAGAAAAGAGGCTGAAGTTCAGCACTGAGAGTATAGGATGGCTTCACTCTTGGGAAGGGTCAGGCACAATGTGCCATTTTCTACATATTAAGACTATATTTTGGAGACACAAAAATTAGAAGGAGGCAGGGGACTCCAACTCCATCTAGTTAAATGTTATAACAATAAAGTAAAAATTAGACTATACCCTTCAAACAATCCACTGAGAAAGGAAAACAGTAATGGCCAATGAGGAACCTCCAGAGCAGTATGGTTAGACACAGTGGAGTTATTTGAGGGACTATCATTTGCCTGATGAAGGCAAACATGAGCGATAGCTTTCTTCTACTCTATATGCGGGTCATTCTCCTATAAATTAAAATCTAAAAATAGCTTGCTAGATGTTTCATGAAGAGATTGCCTCCCATGTATTGTGGGAGGATCGAGATAAGTAAAATGTTTTATCAAATGAAATAGGATGAATCTCTAGAACTAATGACAAATCAGGTATGTCAATTACTCTGGGAGACCTGGAAAATGTTATACGATATAATTTTTTTTTATATGTCTAGCTTTTCTTTTCAAATAAAGTCCACAACTTTCAAATGGCAAAGACCACTACAGAAAGAATAAGAATATGTAATTTACAAGAGTCTATGACGTGATCCCTGTAAACGTCTACTTTTTTTTTTTAACTTTGATATCTTTCTGATTTCTTGGAGTTAAGTGGATGCTATGAAGTTTATTTCACAAAGGGACTTTTTTTTTTTCTACCAGGAATTTCAATTCTTTCTGGGCTTCCCCTGTTAGCCCCCATTTCCATGGGCTTCTTAGACTTCATACCTTAAGTCCTTTCTCATTTACATTCTACACTAAAAGTAAATAATCTTGTTTCTGAGTGTTCTCTTCCCTTTTGCTCCGTATGCTTCCTTTGAAACCCTCATCAACATACATACCTAAGTTATTTTTAATCTTTGTTTCAAAGGTATCCTGTCTGTTTTGTTTCCTTTCAAATTCCAAATGACTATCATGGTGTCCAGGAAATATTTTGGAGTGCAAAATTTCTCAGATAAACACTTTCTAATGTGCACTAAGTTTACAGAGTCATATCCTTGAGACACATTTCCTGATAATCAAATTTTTAATTATATTGGCAATTGTTTCTGTTAACGAAATTAGTGACTGTGCCAGTTAGAGCTTAATTTCCATTTCAAAAGAAGTAGAGTTTCCTAAAGTGCTCTTTAAAAAAAGAAAGAAAGAAGAAAAGAGAGAAAGAAATCCAGGTAGTAAAACTCTAAACTTAATCAAAATTTGGGAAAATTTTCTTCTATAATTTAAAAAAAGTAAACAAGCTATTTCTTAAAACTATATTCTAGTTCTATGGCACTTAAGATCCCAGTGTATTGTGTGGGTCCTTACAGCTCATGGTCTCAAGCTAAAAGCATGTTGACCTCAGAATAGTCCATTCATAAAAATCTGAGGACAGAGACCCCATGCTGTTTCATTGACAAGTTTCGATGACTGAGTCATTCTACATCCCTGTTTCTGAAAGAGAGAGCTATACCTACTAACAGCCCAATGCTTTTAAATACTGACTTTCACTGTTTTAATACCTCTGCAGGCAGTCAGACAACCCAGGTGACTCTTACCTTTGTTTGTACCAGAGTTGGGTCTTTAGCACTTCTGGAGTGCCGTCCATGAATGATTTGAATTTCCTTGGATGAACACTCCTAAGCTTTGAATGTAGTAACTGATACAATGGCACTTCACTTTTAGCCACAGAAAGTTTGCTTTCCACTGACTATGTTCACTTCATCTAAAATATATTGTAAATACATCAGAAAGAAGTCTGTTGAAGCCTGACTACCCAAGAAGCATTTTGCAGGACGGTTGTTTTCCAGTTCCCTGCATTAAGGAATGTTCTGATTTTTCAGGGAAATGAAGCCTAAACTAATTGTGTGATTTGCTTAGATTATAGGTCTCCTTGTGGATTTCTGAACTTGAGAAAGTAGTTTTGAAGCTAGAAGCATTACAATGATTTATTTTTTTTCCTGACTTGATTGTCTACAGATAGCATAAAGAATTACATTCAAAAATTAAAAATAATATTCTTTCACTGACAAAAGCATTTGCAACACAAACATTTAAAATATTAAGTATGCGGGTAAATAAAACTCCAAAATAGAAAGCAAATGTTCTAGTCAAACTATAAGTTACATCCCTTTAGTGAAAGAGCACATCTATTTGAATTACCTTTCATAACCTTTATTTTTTGACAAGAGCATTGACACATACTTACAAGTTATAATCTGATGGCAGGCTTTTGTTGTTGTTACTAAAAGTCGTACCTCATCCTCATCAGATGGATGACTCAGCCAAAACATTTGGGGAAAATTCACATTCAAACCACTGCACACAGAGAAGCACCTAAAGAAATGCTCAACATCCTTAGTCATCAGGGAAATGCAAATCAAAACAACTCTGAGATTTCACCTCACACCAGTCAGATTGGCTAGAATAAAAAACTCAGGTGACAGCAGATGCTGGAGAGGTTGTGGAGAAAGAGGAACACTACTTCATTGCTGGTGGGATTGCAAGCTGGTACAACCACTCTGGAAATCAGTTTGGCGGTTCCTCCGGAAATTGGACATAATTCTACCGGTGGACCCAGCTATACCACTCCCGGGCATATACCCAGAAGATACTTCAACATGTAATAAGGACACATGCTCCACCATGTTCATAGCAGCCTTATTTATAATAGCCAGAAACTGGAAACAACCCAGATGTCCTTCAACAGAGGAATGGATACAGAAATTATGGTACATCTACACAATGGAGTACTACTCAGCTATTAAAAACAATGAATTTATGAAATTCTTAGGGAAATGGATGGATCTGGAGAATATCATCCTGAGTGAGGTAACCCAATCACAAAAGAACACACATGGTATGCACTCTCTGATAAGTGGTTATTAGCCCAGAAGTTCGGAATACATAAAGTACAACCCACAAACCTCAAGAAACTCAAGAAAAAGGAAGATATTTCATTCCTTCTTGAAAGGGGGGAACAGAATACCCATGCAAGGAGTTGCAGAGACTAACTATGGAGCAGAGACTGAAGGAAGGGCACTCCAGCCTGATATAGCTGTCTCCTGAGAGACTCTGACAGTACCTGACTAATACAGAGGTAGAGGCTCCCAGCCATCCATTGAACTGAGTACAGGGTCCCCAATGAAGGAGTTAGAGAAAGAACCAATGGAGTTAAAGGGTTTGCAGCCTCTTGGGACGAACAACAATATGGACTGACCAATGCCCTCAGAGCTCCCAGGGATTAAACCACCAACCAAGGACTATACATGGTGGGACTGATTGTTCTGGCAGCATGTGTATAGCAGAGGATGGCCAAGTTGGTCATCAATGGGAGGAGAGGCCCTTGGCCCTGTGAAGGTTCTGTGCCCCAGTGTAGGGGAATGACAGGGCTGATAAGTGGGAGAGGGTGGGGTGGCAGGCATGGGGGGGGAGGCAACAGGGGTTTGTTCTTGTTGTTTTTGATTGTTCATTAAATATTATTTAGAAAATAAAAAAAAAAACCACTGCATACACTTTTTGTATGTTTGGTGAGATTATTAAAACCTACCATCTTAGCAAAGTGCCACAAAATAGGTCGTTAGCAACTAGAGTCACAATAAGATACAATACATCTCTAGAAATGATCCCTCCTGTCTGAAACTTTGACCAGTGTCTCTTCAATCCTTGTACTCCTGGCCTCTAGCAATTATTGTTGTACTCTGTTTCTATTCAATTATCTCTTTAGAATTAATGCCTAGTGTTACAAATTTTCAAGTAAACTAAACACATTTGAACCTATATGTGGATACTTAATCATTATGCATAAATCAGATTTATTTTTTTCCTTAGCAAGCTATTACATTCAACAATGTCATGGTTGTTTTTGTCCACTTGACACAAACCTAGACATAGCTGGGAAGAATCTCAGTTGAAGAATTATTGCTATCAGATTGGCCCGTAGGCAAATGTAGGAGTGGTGATGTCATTTCCTTGATTAATGATTGGTATGGGAGGGCCAAGCCCACTGTGACTGGTACCACTCTTGGGCTAGAGTCCCTGGAATGTATTAGAAAGCAAACTGAGCAAGCCAAGGGGAGCAACCTGAAAAGCAGTGTTCCTCTATGACATATTAGTCAAATAAGCCCTTTTCTCTTCAGAGTAGCTTTTGGCCACTATTTTATCATAACAATAGAAAGCTAAGACAAATAATAAAGCCAAATAAACTGGAAAATTTGAAAAGAGGAATTACTCCATTTTTTTTAACCCATGGGGGAAATCCTACATCAATCATTGCATAATTGTAGATGTGCTTAAGCGCCATGATGGCAAAGCCTTTTAGATTCATTCTCTTACCAATGCCTATTCTCAGAGCAGAACCTGTAACAATACAAAACAATCGTCTATTGAGTATTAGTTGAATGAATCACTCAAATGAATGTGAAACAGCTACGATTTGCATGCAGTTTTGGCAATTAATAGTAAAAATTCATTTTTTTTGTAAAAAAATTGCCTCTAGTTTCCAAGTAGAGAAATCAAATCAAATGAAATGGCTGCTCTTGTGTTTTTCTTTCTTCTATCCTGCAATTTTTATTTTATTTATTTAATTGTGAACTAAATTAATTCTTGGCTATTCAGAAAATTCCTATTCTACAAAGTTCAAACTTTACCTTCTGCCTGTCCGGTCTCCTGGTCTTCGTTACTCATTCTCTGTAAACAAACAAACAAATAATGTATACAAAATGAAAGACGTCATTCCTCAAGCTTGTGAACCATAATAATATGCTTCCTGTTACTTCAACTGTGAAATTATATTGAATTGTGCATTTAGATTAAGTTACAAGGACTTGTGTTCTCATTCATCATAGATTGAATTATTGCCCCAGTTCTCCCTTGCCCTGAATTAACACCACATATTCACACCTCATGCAAGGGGTATAGCATTCCTTTTTTTTCTTTCTTTCTTTTTATTATTTATTTATTTATTTATTTTTGATTTTTTTTTTTGAGACAGGGTTTCTGTGTATAGTCCTGGCTGTCCTAGAACTCACTCTGTAGACCAGGCTGGCCTCGATCTCAGAAATCCGCCTGTCTCTGCCTCCCAAGTGCTGGGATTAAAGGTGTGCGCCACTCTGGCTGACGGGGTATAGCATTCCTAAACCCTGACTTTGGGCTTGCTAGTGGGATGTCATCAGTGGATGTTACTTTAGTGAGACCACACACGTTTGCACACTTCAGTGGTCGCTGTTGAAGATTGGTCTCCTGAATTCTTGGCATCCACAGGAAGAATAAATGCCGCGGTAGATGCTCTATTGGAGAACCCAGTAGGGGACCAGGAAGCAGACTGATAGATCTGTGCACATCAGGACTTAG
Organism: Hylomyscus alleni; assembly: GCA_019843855.1. Taxonomy (NCBI): domain Eukaryota; kingdom Metazoa; phylum Chordata; class Mammalia; order Rodentia; family Muridae; genus Hylomyscus; species Hylomyscus alleni. The sequence continues at coordinate 20,886 of JADRCC010328487.1, read as the reverse complement.
TCTAGATCACCAAAATGGCATCCAAGCTGCACGCAGAGAAGGAAGAAACTAGTGTGTACTAATGGTTTCCTACTCAGGTTTTGTGTTGTTGACAGAATGGTCACAGTTACGTCTTCCTCTTTTCAGAATCACTCAATCTGCAATATAGGTTTTCACTCTTAACGGCAAGAATCGCTTGCAACTGTTCACTTATCTTATCCTTGTCAATATTAATTATAAAAATGACTAAATCCTAACCCTGCTTTATGTCCTTTATCACTTTTCTATTTGGACTCAGATTGTCTAGTGGTGATTTTAAAGTAGTCTATATAATTTCTGATGGGTGTCTGTCATGAGTGTGTCTTATTCTTACTTGTGGTAACTCTGGACCCATTTGAAGGATGGACTCCCACAATGGGAAGAGAGTGTCTGGAGATAAAAGTTTGGGAGACCAGAAAGGTTTAGGTTTGGATTGCATGTCTGACATTTATTCGCAGGCATGGTGACAGGTTTAGTTGTTGCTAGGTATGTACACTTTGAGTTTGCTCTTAATCTTGGGACATGGCCATTTTTCCAATCTATAGTCCTTACTCACTTGACCCTTCAGAGGAATACTTGAGATTCTCGGCAAGATACTTTCAGTACGGCTGGACCAGAATCATTTTTCAACCCCATTTCACATCTAGAGTTTTTCTTTAGACTTTAACCCAGGAGTAGACAGTCTGGGTAAGTTTTCCAAAGTCTCATCTTGGGTATATGTAGCCAAACCCTTTAATCTGTGTTCAATTTCTGCATTTTTTAGCCTGTTCTCCAGCTGTGTGGCAGCTTTGGTCTACATCCCACCCTGCCAGGAGCCTGTAATTTTACTCTTAGCATCCTAACTCCTGCCCTCCTCCATGGAAAACACTTCCAGAAGTCAGAGCAGAGAGTCACTCCCAGGCAGAGATTCAGGGCCATTGTAAGACTTGCTTTGTGTATATTTCTTTACCCCTAGAGACTGAGAGTCCTGCCCTGTCTGCTGTTTAACACCTCATGCACAATTTCTCTCATGTTCAGGTTACAGCATGAGTTGTATTTATGCTTGAGCCCGTGGCTCCTTCACACACCGATACCGAAGTTCTAGCTACTTATTATGCTTTAGCTGTTATATTCCTTTCTTGCTGTAGCTCTTGTTTGATTGAATAATTTTATTTCATTAATTTTCCTTTAGTTACATAAATGCCTACATGCTTTTTATTGAACTAATGGTCCCTTAAAACATATTTGACTTGGGCTGGAGAGATGGTTCAGTAGTTAAGAGCACTGACTGCTCTTCCAGAAGTCCTGAGTTCAATTCCCAGCAACCACATGCTGGCTCACAACCATCCGTAATGATATCTGATGCACTCCTCTGTTGTGTCTGAAGACAGTTGCAGTGTAATCACTTGCATAAAATAAATAAATAATTCTCTAAAACATATATTTGACTCATTTTTGAATGTGTATTTCTCTAACGGAGTCAGTAACTAAAGAGTATCAAAGATACTTGTACCTAGAAAAATCTTTCCCTTACAAATCTCTTAAGTTTCTCTCGATTTCTTTTTTAAGTCTAGAAGAATCAAAAATAGTTTACGGAAATTCACAGCATGTAATAAAATTCAACAATTTGGCCATAAAAGTGAGAGTTCTTCTGTAAATGGAGAATTCTGAAGCATCCTGTGTGACTTTTATTTTGTTACTCACTGTGCTTCTCTCTTTAAATGCATCCTGCTTCTTTCTGGAACACTTTGAAGCCTTGTGAGTCAGCACCGCTGACCTGCTAAGAAGGAAGGAAGAAAGGAATGCTATTGCCCAGAGGCTGCATCCAAGACAGCTGATTTCTAAGAAGTAAGGGAAACCCAAAGAGACACACGAGGAGATGGCGTAGAAGATAGCCACCACTTGCCAAATGCCCCATAGAATGTCATTCCAGAAACAAGGAAAGCTAGCAATAGCGGTTCTTAAGGCCGTGTGGTTATCTTTAAAAATATTTCAAAATTAAAGTATAATTATACCCTTTTCTCCTTCCGTTTCCTCCCTCCCACCTCTCCAGTGTCTTCTCCCTCAATACAATGCATGACCTCCCTTACTTCCTCTCAAATTCATGGCCTCTATGTTTTTGTTACACATCCACACACATGTATGCAAAATACATATGCATGCATAAATATATAAGCACAACCCATTGATCTATTTGATGCTACTTGTGTATATATGATTTAATGGCTAATCTCTTGGTATTCAATAGTTACTTAGGGGCCTCATGCCAAAGAAGGCAGGTTTTCTCTCTCTCAGCATTCTTTAGTTACCTGTAGTTCTTTTTGTAGAGGTGAGATCTGATGAGGTTTCTCTCTTCTACGTTAGTATGTGTATTGGTGACGTCACTGTTTGGTTGTTGCTTAGGCAGCCATATTGTGCTATTATGAATGTAGATTCCCTGTCATTTCTAGGAGACACAATCACACAGCAGATTTCCCAGCCTCTTAGCTCTTCTAATCTTTTGGCACCCTCTTCTGTGACATTGCCTGAGCCTTAAGTGTAGGACTTGTGTTGTAAATGTATTCATTGTGTCTGGGCATCCGATGATTAGATGTTCATTGTGTTTTGTGACTTTCTGTGATGAACTCCATCTGCTGCAAAGAGAAGCTGCTTTGATGAAAACCGAGAGCTACAATTATCTGTAAATATAAGGACAAGCATTTGGAATGTAGTTAGGGATTATTATGGTTTAGTAAAATAGGAGGAGGATCCCCTCTAAGATCCATGACTTTACCAGTAATGGGTAGCTGGCTAGGTTTACAGCCATACATAATGGACCTCCTGTTGATCAGGCCTTAAGTTCAATTAGAGAGCTGTTGGTTACCATTTAGATATAAGTGCCACTATTGCATATTTAACAGTATCTTGTGGGACTGGTCATTATTATGTAATAGCTGGGTAGAATTGTTGATGGCTCCCCTGTTTTTGCAGCTTGCATAGCACTTTCTAGTATTACAAGAATTAGTCCTCAGGGAGGAAGCTTTCAGGTTAGATCTAGCTTGAAATTTCTGAATCCCAACTTTTGAGTTTTGTGTCAAAAGTACATGGTGCTTTCCTCAATAAAAACTTACTTCAGTCTCTGGGAGGCAACCAAGGAAAAAGGCAATAATCTATATTGCTTTGGAAGTCTATTGGACTCCCCTGATCACCAACTTGCAATGAGACTTTTTAGGCCTGGTGTTGATGTTTTTCTTAGAGGGACTATGGTTTCTGGTGGGTATTGTCAGAGCAAGTGACATACCATCATTTCATATGTATTCATATATACTATATGTATATTTATGTATGCATAAAATAGTATGGTCTCCTAAGGCTTTTCCAAACCTTCTTAGTGTTCTTTATCCCTCCTCTGTCCCTCTTGAATACTTTCTTAATTTAATCATAACTTCTGAATGCTGTAATGAACACGAATCCATTTTCCAGCAATAATCCTAGCATTTATCGAGTGCCTAGCATCTCTACAATCACTTGCCCTTCATGACTTGAATGACTTCATTTAAACCTCTTAAGTAATCCACCAGGAAGCTACTGTTGTTTTCTCCATTTTAATCACATGGAAATAGGATTAAGGGGTATGATGTAACTAAATTATACTCAAAAGACCTAATAAACAAAGGATCCAATGTCTAACTCCATGTATCTGATTTTGAATCCTACATCCTTACACACTGCATAAACCAAAGACACCCAGTACCTATGTGTAGAATAAAGAGAAGACCTTAGTCCAGTCCTAAAGTCATACATCTCTATTTCTTGAAGTTAGTTATCACACTAACATTGTCATCTCCATAAAATAATTGGAGGAAGTGTTTGTTTTCTGAGACAAGGTGAGTTAAGCATTCTAATTTCTGGTTTAGCCACAGAACTTCCTTCCTTCCTGTTAAAAATATCAAAGTTCAGCCCATGCCAGAGAAAGCATACTGGGAACGTAATGTGAAGAAAATAAATGATTTTTTTTATACCCAGAGAAAGATTATTTACTGTTATTTTCTATGTCATAGACAACTCATTGAAGGATATCTTAAAAAGTATATTTTTGAAGTAAAAGTTTTTCATGAAAGATGTTGATAATGAAAGTGCACAATAGATTGAATGTGACAGATGCATTAAGTTTTCTTCCTAACCTCCTGCCCCTGTCTGTGTTCACACAACAAATTTCCAGAATAATACTTCGTCTGGATGTAATTCTGGAAAGCAGAGGTTTTGTTACACTTGGTAACTATAGTTACAGTTGTCTCTTCTTACTCATGGAGTGTAAAACAATATATCGCCATCTCAGAAGTCGTTTTTGAAAACTTTAATAAGACAGACACTCATTTCTCTATGCAGTATTTCTATTGTTCACTGCTGGCCGTAAGTCCCTCATCTTAGTGACACAAGTGATATGTAGCTACATGGCAGACATGAAGCATGAATGCTAATGTCTTACAACTTGGGGAAAATAAATACATTAATTAAAAATATTCTCTTGGGAGATGTTTTTCTTCACTTCATTAAAATAAAATGACTAAATTATTTAATTAATGATTATTTGAAAAGCCACTTGCAGATAATGATTATATTAAATTTTAATTGAATAACCTATACAAACTTGGCAAAATAATAAGTATTGAGCTGATCCCAAAATACTCATCAAAATTGAAGCGGTTCTCTCAATGCAGAGAACAACTGCAACAAATAGAAGAGATGAGTGTTTAATCCAGTGGCTTGGTGTGCTGGCTAGTTTTATGCTAACTTTACACAAGCTAGAGTAATTTTTGGAAGAGGAAACTTCAATTGAGAAAATGCTGCCATGAGATTGTCCTGTGGTACATTTTCTTGATTGGTGATGGAGGTAGGAGGGCCTGGCTCACTGTGGGCAGTGCTACCTTTGGGCTAGTGGTCTTAGCGTCATAAGAAAGCAGGTTTAGAAGTCATGGAGAAGAAGCCAATAAACAGCACCCCCCCTGTGACGTCTGCATCAGTTCCTGCCTCCAGGTTCCTGCCTTGAGTTCCTTCCCTCACTTCCTTTGATGATAAAGCATGATGGGGAAGATGAAATATACTCCTTTGAGAGGTTGTTTTTGATTACATTGTCTTTTTCTGCAGCAATAGAAACGCAAAGATACTTGGTTAGATAAACTACATCTTCCCTGCTTAGCTGTGTTTTATGGGAAGGGACCCTTTCAGTGGTTTAGAAACAAAGGGATTGACAGAACCTCCGGTTCCCTAGTTCTTACTTGTGAGAAAGTTTTATGAGATGATTTAGAATTTTAATTATATACAGGTTGTATCTTCACTAATCTAAGAAACACATTTATAAATATGCCTCACAGCATGCTTTGTCAGTCTTTGCTATTTTGGCCTAGGTGTGCTATTTTCTTTGCAGTAAATACAAGATATATTATGACAGGCAGAGCTGTCCTCCAGCTCGTTCTGCGCTCATCTGGAGTCTGTGATATGAACCTCATCTGGGAGCAGTTTGTGTGGGTTGTTGATGCCCTACTGTTCACTCTCATGAACATGGCAGATACCAAGAAAACACACTTGCAAGCATGCGTGGAACAATCAGAGTAAAGAAGGTGACATCTGAGCTAACTTTAAAAATGTTTTTTATTCAGTTGTATACCTGTTTTTTTTTAAATTAAATTTAATCAATTATTATTATTATTATTTTACTTATTCACTTTACATCCCTCTCACTGTCCCCTTGCAGTCATCCTCTCCCATAATCCTTCCCCCACCCCCCTCCACTTCTCCTCTGGGCAGATAGGAGCCCCCTTGGTTATCATCCCCCTTACCACCCCCACCCCCACCCCTGGCACTTGAAGTCTCTGAGAGTCTAGCCACTCACTTCCTCTCCCACTGAGATCAGACAAGGCAGCCCAGCTAGAAGAACATATCCCATGTATAGGCAACAACTAGTTCAGATTGCCCCTACTCTGGTTGTTTGGGACCCACATGAAGAATAAACAGCCCATCTGCTACATATGGGCAGGAAGGCCTAGGTCCAGCCTGTGTGTGTTCTTTGGTTGTGTGGTTCAGACTCTGAGAGACCAAGGGTTCAGGTTCAGGTTAGTTGACTCTGTAGATCTTCCTGTGTAGTTCCTGTCCTGTGGGCCTGTGAACCAGAGATGGTGGCCCAGCCAGGTTCAAGAGTTCTGGCAGAGGGGAAGGGAGATGGACCAGGAGGGGGAGTCCCTCCTGCTGCTGCAGCTAGTTCCACCTCCATCTTTACCATGCCAGCATCTGGGTTACCCACATTGCCCTGCACTGAGTAAGGTCTGGCTGGGGCGAAGAGAGGCTGCCTAGCCAGGGAGGAGTGCAGAGGAGCCACAGGTAGTGTTTCTCAGGAGAGCAGACCTCTTCCCAAGTGTTACAGCTCTCATGATAGAAACTCTCTGATGATGGAGTAGTTCCCACACACCTTTAATTCCCTGGATAGGATTTATACACAGTTTTGGGGATGATTCAGGATTTGCCAGCAGGTATTTCTCATTCGCTTGGACTGAGAGCTTGGGGAAACCTTATTTGCATGTCGGAAGGCTTAGTATTTCTCCAACGTGACTGATAGCCACACGCCTTTCCTGGGGCAGGGGGATTGTAACTTCGACAGGAGCCAGGGGCCCAGGAGGTGTGGCCGAACTCCTACTGTCCCATGAAGGCGGGAGTCACCGCACACCAGGTCTCTGGGGTTCCAGGCTGGGACCAGGCTATCTGTGCACGATTCACTGCCCCACACTACCCCCTTTGTCCTGCAAGCATTCTCCTATTCTTCCCTAAGTGTATCCAAGCTCCATCCACTGTTTGACTGTGGGCGGGCGTCTGTATCTGTCTGAGTCAGCTGCTGGGTGGAACCTCTCAAAGGACAACATGCTCCTGTCTGCAAGCATAACAGAGCATTATTCATAGTGCAAGGGATTGGTGCTTGCCCATGATGGGTTGTGTCTCAGGTTGAGCCGATTATTGGTTGGTCATTCCTTCGGTCTCTGCTCCATTCCTGGTGCCTGCATTTCTTGTAGACAGGATAAATTTTGGGTTGAAAGTTCTGTGGGTGGGTTGCTGTCTCTACTGATTCACCAAGGTTCCTGCCTGGCAACAGGAGGTGGCCTTTTCAGGTTCCATATCCCCAGTGTAGTGAGTCACAGTTAGGGTCACCCTCATTGATTCTTGAGCACCTCCCTTATTCCAGGTCTCTTTCTCATTCTGGAGATGCCCCCTACTTTCTCACCCTCATCAGTTGAAGATTTTAATTCATTTTCATGCCGTCTAGCCATCTCTCCTGTCCTTCCCCACACCTGCTCCTGAACACCCCATTTCCCTCCCCACCCCCTCCGTCTCACTTCCCTCCCTCCATTTACCTCCTATGACCATTTTATTCCCCTTTCTAAGTGAGATTCAAGCTTCCTTACTTGGGCCTTTTTTCTTGTTCAGCTTTTTTGGGTCTGTGGAGTGTAACATGATACCTGTATTTTATGGCTAGTATCCACTTATAAGTGAATACATTCCATGCGTGTCCTGTTGGGTCAGGGTTACCTCATTCAGTGTGATATTCTCAAGTTCCATCCATTTGCCTGCAAAATTCAGGCAAATGGATGGAACTTGAGAATATCAAGTCTTTGTCTTTGTCTTTTTCTTTGTTTGTTTGCTTTTTTAGTATCTGAATAGTATTCCACTCTGTGGTTGTACCACATTTTCTTTATCTATTTTTAGCTGAAGGACATCTAGGTTATTTCCAGTTTCTGACTTACCACTCCTGGGCATTTACCCAAAAGATGCTCCAACATCTGACACAGGCACTTCCTATGTTTATAGAAGCTTTATTTATAATACCCAGAAGGTGGAAACAGTCTAGATGTGATGTTTGTGTATGCTCAACCCAGGAAGTGGCACTATTAGCAGGTATACTGTTGGAGTAGGTGTGGGCTTGTTGGAGTAGGTATGTCACTGTAGGTGTGGACTTAAGACCCTCACCCTAGCTGCCTGGAAGTCAATCTTCCACTAGCAGCCTTCAGATGAAGATGTAGAACTCTCAGCTCTGCCCGTATCATGCCTGCCTAGATGCTGATGATAATGAACTGAACCTCTGAACCTGTAAACCAGCCCCAATTAAATGTTGCCCTTATAAGAGTTGCCTTGGTCATGGTGTCTGTTCACAGCAGTAAATCCCTAACCAAGACACTAGATGTTCCTCAATTGAAGGATGAATAAAGAAAATATGGTACAATGAATAATGAAATTTGTGTACAATGGAATACTACTCAGCTATTAAAAGCCTAGACATGAATTTTATAGTTGTATATCTCTTACATGTATACTTCTTAATGAATTCTGTGTTTTCTTGCCATTTTGTGTATGTTTTCAATGCAAAAGACATGAATTCAGCAGAATTTTAGGGGGAGATGTTTTAGATAATTTAAAATATTCTTTGAAATTTCTTTCTCTATTTAAAAAACAGTCCCGGGCAGTGGTGGCACATGCCTTTAATCCCAGCACTTGGGAGGCAGAGGCAAATGGATTTCTGAGTTCGAGGCCAGCCTGGTCTACAGAGTGAGTTCTGGGAAGGCCAGGGCTATACAGAGAAACCCTGTCTTGAAAAACAAAACAAACAAACAAACAAACAAAGAGATCGTGTCTCTAGAAAACAGTTCTTGCCACCCTCGGCAAGTGATAAACATTCTAAGTAAGTTTATTTGATTTTATTTCCCTAAAGTTAATGTCTTACGAAGTAGAACAGACTTGAATGGAACTGTAAGATAAGCCAGATGTGTGATCTTTCACTGAGAAGACTCAAGTTCCTCGCCTTGGTTCTGTTGCTGTGATAAAATACCTCGGCAAAAGCACATGAAGGAAGTATCTGTTCTGGCGCACACTCGTAGGGATAGTCCACGATGATGGGGAAGCCCTGGAAGCAAGAACTTGAAGCAACTGGTCCCATTGAATCTGCAGTCTGGAAGAAGAGAACATTGAATGCTGCTGTTCACCAAACTTTCGTTTGTTCATGGAACATAGAACCTTCGTCAAAGGAATGGTTTGGTCTTCCCACCTAAATTAACCCAATCAAGATAAACTCTCATTAGCATGCCTAGAGGCTAAGCTAGTGTAAGTAATCCAGATGTGCCTGGAGGCTTACTCTCTTAGCTGATGATGGAGCCTACCAGGTTGATAATTTTTTAAACAGTGAAAACTTTTAGATTTACACATATATATATATGTGTGTGTGTGTGTATATATATATATTTACATTTATGAATATATGTGTGTATATATGTGTGTGTGTGTATTGTTGTGTTGTTGGCATGCATGCAAGGCACACTGACCTTGTGGAGGTCAGAGGTCATATAGGGGAGGGAGTTTATTCTCCCCCTTCCATTATGTGGGTCCCAGGACTAAACTCAGGTTGTCACACTTGGCTGAGTCTTTACCTGCTTAGTCATTTCTCTATCCCTCATAACTAATGTTAATTATCACAGGTTTTTTTTTTAATTTTTAAAATTTAATTTAATTCTTTTTACTTATTCACTTTACATGATGGTCTCTTTATAAAATATTTTACAACTCTTTACTATTTTTAAAATTTTATTAGCAAGTTTAAAAAGATGGAACTGTAGAAATACTTTTCACAAATAAGCAAATATTTTAAATATGATAAGAGGAAAGTGATGTATGGTAAATGTCTATGTCAGTAAGTCAATGGTGAAGATGTCTTGAAAATAAAACACGTAAGTAATATAGGTTGAGCATCTTTCATCTGAAATCTGAAGTACTCTAGAATCTGAAGTGTGCTCGGTGCTGATGAAAGAGAACCGGAGCATTTGAAACACGACTGTACATGACGGATCACCGTCATAAGGCATGTGCACAGAGAATGCTGCATACAGATTGTCCTCAGCCTGTATGCACAGGTGTCCATGAGACACAACTGTAAAGACTATCTGTAAGCTCCGAGTAACACTTCTTCAGGTTAATTAAATCTCAGTAATTAGTTTGTGAGCAAATCGACTTAATTAGCTGCAATTTATAGGCTGGTATTTTGCCATCTTAGGGCTCTAAACCTGAAAAATTTCACAAAATACCATGAGTCAATTCATCTCCATCAGTGCTACATAATCGTTAAAGTCAATCTCAGCTCTCTAAGAAAGGTCTTGTGTTGGCCACATGAAAATGGTAGAAGATTTGGATACGAGTCCTGCATGTTAGATTAAGGAAAATTTAGGGTCTTTCCAGTTATCATCAAGCATAAAATAAGAAAACGAGGAGTTGCCGTTCTTTCTAGAACTGGAGTATAAAGTATTAATTGAAGCACCTGAGTAGGTTAGAAATTCCAGTCATGGGGAATTAAGGATTGTATTATAATCAAAACCACTTAGAATTCCCCTTCCTAGAATAAGATCTTATTTACAATAAGATAATTCCCTCGTGTGCTTGCTGTGACGGGGGACAGGTTACTGTATATAGAGAGATTTTAATCCTTTTATACAATCCTTTCATACAAGCCCTTCTGCCATTTTTAAGAATAGCCTCTAGAGGTCAGGATTGAGGCACTGTGCATAGCTAAGCCTCCCCACGCATACCTAGCCAGCTATAATGGATCAGCGCCAAGACTTAGTTCTCCACATGGTGACATTTATTCATAAGCTGTAAGGATTGTTCTCCCCATAAGACTTAATTCTAACAAGCTAATTTGCAATAATAATTCCCTGCTATTAGACATTATATATATATATGATTCATATATATATGAATATGGATATATATATGATTTATATACGTAGTCCACATTGATTCCTTTTAAAAAGAAGAAATCGAGGCTCTAATGTCATTCAAACATTTATTTAGACTTTGATATACACAAGCATTTATAAAATAACATTCTTGAAGATTTAAAGTACTTCAACTATGAAATAATAGAAGTATTTTAAGTTTTCTGAAAGCTCCTAAAATTCAGGATTGGTTGCAATCATTTTCTTAATTCAAAAGCATTTGAAAACTCTCCAAATAATATTGAAATCATTTGGAACAAGGCAGACTAATTTGCCATTATTACCGCATTTCAGTGGTTTATCAGCTGCCGCTCAGAGGACGAAGGCAGCCAAAGACCTCCCCACAGTTTCTCCCTCACCCAGGAACTCGGCAGAAGGCTCATCCCAAACGCTCCACACAAGTCTCTGGAGCCGAATGACTTCCTGTTAGGTGTTTATTTTCTTCTTTGTTCCTCTATTATTTATTTGTTTTCAACAATGCTTTCAGATATCGATGAAAGATGATCAAAATGTTTTTTAACATCGATGTGAATTTAAAATACTCTCTTGAGCAACTTCCAAACAGTATTATTAAAAATCTCTCTCTCCCTCTCCCTCTCCCTCTCCCTCTCCCTCTCCCTCTCTCTCTCTCTCTCTCTCTCTCTCTCTCTCTCATTCTCTCTCCTCCCCCATCCCCCCCTCATGCTCTTTCTCCTTTTCCTCTCCCCCCTCTCCCATAGCGATGACTTCGCTGACTTTGGTTCTTGGGGCCACTAAATTCTCTCTTTGGCCTGAGAGCACCTTCCCGATACAATAAACCTAAGAATAATAGTAGTAATAATAATAGTAATAATAATAATAATAATCCCTGATAATTCTAGCTGTGCCCAGACATTTCCTATTTTTGCAAGTTCTTCCCTCCATTCTTTTCTTTACAAGAGAACTCATTCCTTAGAAATGAGTTCCACCATTATCCTCTCCACGCAGCTCCTGAAGCAATCCTTGTTGGATTCTCCCATTGAATCCTTTGTCTATTACATTGACAATCACTCAGTGTCAAGTTTGTGAAGTTCTCCCGAGTTCCTAAAATTTACAGTTACAACCTCTGAGGACAAAGAAGAGGATATAATCCCAGCATTCGGGAGGCAGAGGCAGGTGGATTTCTGGGTTCGAGGCCACCCTGGTCTACTGAGTGAGTTCCAAGACAGCCAGGGCTACACAAAGAAACCCTGACTCAAAAAACAAAAACAAAAACAAAACAAAAACCATTTCCAAACCTAAAGCCACAGCTATCAACCAGTCGTATCTAGGCAACTTTCTGACAGACAGCACTGCTGTAAAGAGGCAAAAAAAAAGACAGTCGCTTTCATCTAGCCAGGGGTTCTTACAGGAAGGCCTCCCTTGTCACTGACAATGCATTCTTAACATCTGGAGATGCTAAAAGGTGGCACATAGTTGACTATAAATAATTTTTGAATGAATGAATGTGATACCAAGAAATTACTCCTTAACTCTGGGGGGAGATATTAAAATCCTACTGACTTCAGTACGCTTGACATCATTTTGCCTCAGATATTAGTTTATCCTCGCACGCACTCACACACACACACACACACACACACACACACACACACACACACGAAGGTTGTACTTAAGTAAGTTTTACAGGTACCCATCACAGAACATGTGCCCTGAGCTGTCCCAGAAAACAAATTGCTCTCTGCTTGCTCTCACAGCTCTGCTTTATTTTTGATGGATGAAAAGGACTAATTAAATCTGATTTGTAGGAGAGGGTAATAAACGAACCCATTTTCTAAATAAAATTAGAATCTATAATACCATTTAAATGATAATGTATACTTCATTTATTCTAAAGATATCTTCGAAGACTGTTCGTTATCAACTCCATTTGTACACGTAGGAATGCCATTCTTCACCAAATATTTTCCTGTTGTGGAAAACATTCTTTGAGTAAGATTAGGACTATTTATTTATTTATTTATTTATTTATGGTTTTTCGAGACAGGGTTTCTCTGTATAGCCCTAGTTGTCCTGGAGCTCACTCTGTAGACCAGGCTGGCCTCGAACTCAGAAATCTACCTGCCTCTGCCTCCCAAGTGCTGGGATTAAAGGCGTGTGCTACCACGCCCGGCAATTAGGGCTATTTAAAAAAATGAAGAAATGTATGTTCAATTTTGCCTCAAGATAGCAATAATCTGGGAACCTCTTTTAAACAAACAAACAAACAAACAAGCAAAACAAAACCAAAACCAATCAACCAACTAAAGAAAAAAAAATCCCTAAGAGTAAAAAAAGAATCCTTGTCAGCTTGTTTCTCAGTTCTTTCCTGTGGGAGATTTTTTTTTCCCCCATTGGGATGGCTTAGTGCATTTCCACATTTTTTCCAGCTGTTGGAATTTGTTGCTCGACAATGTAGTGGTGCGCCTTTCCCTCTACCCTTTCTAGATGCATGAACCTGCAAACAGCAGGGAAACTCGATTCATTGACTTATTAGAGAGATTGGGGACAATGCTGACAATTTGAGGACACCAGTAGCTAATCTGAGGTCAATTATACTTACTGAAGTCAATTATTTAACTGTGATTGAAGCGCTTCCGAGACATGAAGCCATGGGCATGAACAGAAGGAGCTTCATCCCTTTGTAAACATTACTGTGGGAAGGAAGGCGGGTCTACAGAAAGCTCTTGACAGACAATTGTGTAGTTCTAGATGATGCCTAGGAGACAGAGTGATAGAAACTGCTGGATTAATTTGAATCTGGGCAGAGGAGTCCTTCCCTAAGGACTGCAAACCTGGCTTAGCATGTGCAGCAACTATAAATGCTTCAGCGCTGAAGGGTGCTTTTGCATCAGACAGCTGTGTCTCCAGACAGCTGTGTCTCCCCGCTGATTAATGCGAGGGAGCTCCCGGAAGTAGCAGGCGGTCAACTGACTCAAATGAGGCCGGGCTCAACAGTAACCAGTGCTCTCTCAACAGCACTTCTCCATCTCATTTCCATTTGCTAACTGTAAACACTGCCTCCCCAGCCTAGAGTTCTTTGACCTCCTCCAGCCTGACTCTAGAATTGTGAATCAAGGCTAAGACCTTTAACCTCAAGTTGTTCTCATTTTGTTTTTCGACCAAGGCAGACCCTGAAGCCTCTGGCGAGGCCTTTCCGCCCGAGAAATGTTAAGCAATTGGCTTAGCTAACCATTAAAATGTCATGTGGCTTCAAATTCCTTAATTTTTAAAAAAGATGACTGGCCATAGGTTTTAGGAGTTATGTGTAAAGAGGTTACAGATTAAGCATGTTCTGTCTCCACGGAAGAATCTGGCTTGGTGCCCCAGATATAATCCCTGTTTGTGCTGTGGAAGCTTAGCATCTCTTCATTTTACAGAATCCTTGTTATTCCAGACTCTGGAGTTCTGGGAGGTGTCCCCTTCCTTCCTGGTTGATTGTATTGCACTTTCTCCTCTAGAGTGCTGCCCTTGATTCAAGTTATGTGGACTACAAATTTACTCTCTTATAACATTCATGTAAATATGTGAGTTATTTATCCTTTCTAACATGAATCCAGGACAGCATAAATTAATTCTAAATATGTAGGTGGGAGAGATGGAAGTCAGCGTGTTTAATTTTGAAAATTAAAATGCTGAAGTAACTGGGAAAATGGCTAGAAGTCAGAGGAGAGAAGGCAAGGGGGAGAGAGGATTAAGGCTGAGAAGGAGAGAGAGAGAGAGAGAGAGAGAGAGAGAGAGAG
>JADRCC010328439.1:0-23124 GCA_019843855.1 Hylomyscus alleni | reverse complement strand
GGGGGGGGGGGTGGTTTAAAAGCCTGATTAAGGACAAGAGGCGTTATTACTTCAAAAAGAGTTCTGTGCCTCCTGGATATTCAGACAGTCGCTGGCATCTCCTAACTCAGATGTGTTCCAGATTAGTCTTTCCAATCGTCAACACGACCTCTAATTTAGGCATAAAAGGTACCCAAGAAATGATTCGTTAATGGCTAAATTTAAGATTAGACACTGTCTCCTGGCTAGCACAATGTTCCAACATATCTTAATTTAATTCCAAGCTGTCCTTAGCTTGGAATTTCTCTCAAGGAATCTGCCTTATCAGACAGGTTGTCCTCAGAGTTAGCAACAGAGAACAAGCACATTTCTTAGGGCAGTCCCACAGAAGACAGAACTGTTTTACATACTAGAGAGTAATCTAAGGGCTTCCCTCACTCAAGGGCTTTAGCAAGAAGTGTTAGATCGGAACTTCCTGGTGCTTGCCTCCAGCAGACCCTGTGTATTAGCATGGAATACCAAAATAGCCCCAGCAGGGAGGGCACCACTGCACTTCTGCCCGCTTCACACCTGGATACCTAATCCTACTGATCTTGATGTGACTGTCACCTGCCTATGTGACTTTTGTCATTCAGCATGCTTTCTGTATACCATATAAGCCTGGTTTTCACTTTGTGCAGGAACTGGCACTCTGACTAGAACTAGAATTTAGATGGACTAGGACTTAGATTCATGCAGTCTGCAGCCCCGGGCCCAGAGTGCTTGGGCCTGGGGGGTGCAGCACCAGTCCAAAGGAGATGGCTGCTGCTTTAGACCCAGATGTACCTTAACTGCTGAACTGCTAGATTTATCATTTCTCTCTTGCAATGACTGTAAAAGCCTCATGTCATTTTTAAGAAATACATTCAGATTCAGCACGTTCTTGTGTTAGCTCTGTTTGTCATTCTTCGCCTACGCCTTGTCAACCTGACTAGGACCCTGTTTCTCCCATGGGTTGAGGGAGGCCCAGATCTGCCGGCCTGCAGCAAAAGAAATGTTCAACCTCCTTAGTCATTGGGGGAATGTAAATCAAAGCAACTATATTATTCTATCTTACACCCATCAGAATGGCTAAGATGAAAAAACTTACATGATAGCAAATGTTGGTCAGGATGTAGGCAAGGGGAACACTCATCCATTGCTTGTAGGAGTGAAAACTTGTATAAACACTTTGGAAATCAATTTAATGGTTCTGAGAAAATTGGTAATAGTTGTACCCCAAGACTATACTACTCTTGGGCATATACATAAAGTATGCCCCAGGATACCACAAGTACACTTGTTCAACTATGCTTGTAGCAGGTTTATTTGTAACAGCCAGAAACTTGAAACAACCTAGATGTTCCTCAACTTAAGAATGGATAAAAAAAAATGGTACTTGTATGCAATGGAATATTACTCAGCTATTAAAAGCAAGGACATCATGAAAATTTCAGGCAAACGGACAGAAATAGAACATTTCATCCTGAATAAGGTAACCCAGACCCTGAAAAACATGCATAGTATACATTCACTTCTAAGTGTATATTAGCCATAAAGTGAAGGGTAACCATGTTACAATCTACAGATAATCCACAGACACAAAGAAACGGCATAATAAGGAGGTCCAAGGGTGGTATAGAGGGTTATGATTTTTGGCATGTTCCTAGATATGTAGTCTCTTAGACTGAAGCTAGGAAGAGATTTATAGAGACTTACGTTTCTGAACATTAAAGGAAAAAGCAACATCTGAAAAGAATGTAGCTACTCTAATTCTTTAGATTATAATTTTCCAGACTAACCATTTCAGACTTTTAAATTTGTTGCATTACTTTGGGAATCATGGCAAACTCTGCTGTGTTTGAGTCACATAGATATTAATGATTTCATGATATATTGCAGTATTGACATGCCAGGTACATGTAAGCATGCATTCTTTCTTGTCTTGACTGGAGTAGATAACCATAGTGGTATTTGCAGAATTGATGCTGGAGTTAAGGTATACATAAAAGATAACAATTGTTTGGCTGATAGAGATCTTGTTTCCCAGTACATGAATAATTGGAGCCTTCTGAAGATCCCAAGGAGAAAACCTTGTCAATAATTGGATTTGGCACAAAGGAGTATAGACCTAAACCAATTCACAGGTATGGTTCTGGGTCCAAAACTAGAAAGATATAAGGGCTTATATCTGGTGGTACAGAGAGTTTTGTCCCTTGGCATGTTCCTCGATATGTTTATCTAGTCTTTCTGACTGAAGCTAGGAGAAGATTGAGCTAGTTATACTTCTAGGTTCCTAACTAGGACTTATGTCATTAAACCTGACACTAAAAGTACAGGTGATTGCTTTCTTCTCTTTCCCAAGTGAGACTGAGCCATCCTCACTTTGGCCCTTTAGCTTGTTGACCTTGTTGAGTTCTGTGGACTGTATCTTGGGTATTCTTTACATTTTTGATTTTTGTTTTTTTGTTTATGGCTAAAATTCATTTATCAGTGAGCACATACTATACATGTCCTTTGACTTCTGAGTTACCTCACTAAGGATGATATTTTCTAGTTCCATCCATTTGCCTGGAAAACTCAGGATGTCCTCATTCTTAATAGCTGAGTAGTATTCCACTGTGTAAATGAACCACATTTTCTGTACCCATTCTTTTGTTGTGGGACATCTAGGCTGTTTCCAGCTTCTGGCTATCACAAATAAGGTTGCTATGAACATAGTGGAACACATGCCCCTATGGCATAGTGGGGCATCTTTTGAGTATATTTCCAAGAGTGGTATTACTGGATCTTTAGGTAGATCTATTTTCAATTTTTTGCGGAATCTCCACATTGATTTCCAGAGTGGCTGTACCAGTTTGTAATCCCACCAGCAATGGAGGAGTGTTCCTCTTTTCTTCACATCCTTGCCAACATGTGTTGTCACCTGAGGTTTTGATCTTCGTCATTCTGATTGGTGTAAGGTAGAATCTCACAAAAAGGGACCTATCATCTCTGCCCTCTGAAAGACCCAACAAGCAGCTGATTCAGATGCAGATGATTGCAACTAACCAGTGCACAGAAGCTGCTGACCTCTGTGTTTGAATTAGGGAAGGCTGAAAGAAGTTGAGAGAGGGGGGATCCTGTAGTAAGACCAGCAGTCTCAATTAATCTGAACCCCTGAGATCTCTCAAACACGGATCCACCAAACAGACAGCATACACTTCTGATATGACGCCCCCAACATTCATACAGTAGAGGACTTATGGGTCTGTGTTCATTCAGAAATGTTGTATCTAACCTTCAAGAGACTGGAGGCCCCAGGGAGTTTTCAAAGGTCAGGTGGGGTGGGGGAGTAGGGACATCCATGTGGAGATAGGGATGTGGGATGTAGATATGAGATGTGGAACAGTTGCAGGGTGGACGGGGGGCAGGGAATAAAATAAGGTGTATAAAAATAAATTAAAAAAGAAATTAAAAAAAGAAAAAAGTACAGGTGAACTTAAGTATCTAAATATATGCTGTTGATTTCTGTTGGGCTTTTGAAAATCAAATGGACCTATAACTGAGCCCACAAAAAGACAAGAAAATTTTCACATATATAGTTGGGAACACAGTTCAGCAAATGTTTCACTTATATAGAATCTGCTATATTTAAATACATATATTTGGTCTTAGACTCCATTAATGATTCCAAAATTTCTCTTTGGGCTACTGTATTTCTATAATGACACTTTTGTCTAAGAGTAGATACAAGTTATCGAGGGTTCGGAGTTCCTGAACTTTCTGACTATTACAATTGTAGATTAAAATGATAGTTTGTCATGATAGTTTGTGCTTAGGCACTTGAAGCACAATAATTTGCCAAAGGTCAATTCATTGAAGTATATCCTAATAGAAAACAAAATTGTCAAATTACTTTTAAGTTAGTATAGTTCCTGTCCAGCTCAATGCTACTTTACATATCATTATAGAATTAAATGAACTTCTCTTTTGACTGTTTTAGATGTAGAAAGCACAAAGCCATCTTAAACCAGGTATCAATTGTTTTTTTTCTTTGATTTTGTAAGAAATTACTTGTTTAGTAAATTGTTTATCAGATAACTTTCATTTGAAATAACAAAGAAAAGAGAAAGGTTTATTATCAGGACAGATGATTGAACTATAATTTTTGTAAAATTATACGTTAAATTATACACTATATAAACAGTAAGGATGGAAAGGCTGTTGAGTACAATAGTACAAAATACAGTAGGTCTTAAGAAAAGAAGAATAATAAGTATGATGAGTGGGTCAATTCTTCTGTAAGACTATAACATTATACATAATTAATATGTAGGCCTTAAAAACAATGACAAAGCAACTCTTTTATACATTTTGATTACAGAAGTGTGAAACTTATTTCATAAAGCTGAAAATAAAACCAAGTAACAATGAGGAAGACTCACTCTTATTTTCTACCTAAAAGAACATTGACGATTGTGTTATACCCACATCAGTAATCTAGGGTGAGTTCTTCCGTTCAGTATCCTTACCTTGATACATCTGCAGAGTCACTGAGGCCACATAATGCTCACACACTGAAGATATAACAGGGATATTGTTGAAGGAGTATTTTAGTCTTCTGAAACTTTTAAACTGCTAACATTTTAAATTTACTGTGAAAGATCTTCCCACAAGAAATCATAAAAAGAGATCTTGCTGAATTTTATGAAATATTCATGAGGGGAAATCATCATCATCACCAATTACATGCAAAACTTTAACACAAAGTATAAAAAGAAAAACTAGTATAAAAATACTCTCATAATGCAGGTATGATCCCATTGTCCAAACTCAGAGACATTTAAAACATGATCATTTCAGACCAGTATCCTTTGTTAGTGTAAATACAACTCAAATACATATAAGAACATAGATGTAAAGACTTTCTCCAAGTAATAAATAATAAGGAATTTGATTTTTAAATATCTGGTTGGTTTAATATTCAAAGACCAATTAATTCAATTAACAATATTAATAGAATAAATATTAATAAATCAAAAGTTAATATAAACATTAAATTAAAACATTAAATTAAAATTAATGTTTAAATGTATTTGAAATAGTGAACCTCACTCAAGGTTAAACCCTATTGTAGGACATCTCTTGTCAGCAAATGAAGCTTCCAGTTCTGGAAATATGTTTCATTCTTTAAGAGTTTTTGGTAAAAAGTTCCAGGGAAATTCCCAAATAACACAGACTATTGGAGAGAGAGAGAGAGAGAGAGAGAGAGAGAGAGAGAGAGAGAGAGAGATCTTCCACACTTGTAAACCAGTGTCTTGTCCAGCAACCAACCATTATCAGAAAAGGTTGTTTTCTACTGTAGTAGATGGGGACAAATAGCAGATGGGGACAAACACAGAGACCCACATTCAGACATCAGATATCACAAACACACGCACATATGTGTGCACACACACAAATAGACATGTGGGAGTGTTCATGCACATGTCTACTTACAAAACACATAGAGACACAAGTGGGGGTGGGGAGAGAGAAAGAGTGAGAGAGAGAGATTAGAGAGAGATTGGAGCGGATATCTTGGAATATGCATTTTTATTGGATATTTTCTTTATTTATATTTCAAATATTATCCCCTTCCCTGGTTTCCTTACCTCCTGGAAACATCCTATTACATCCACCCTCCCCCTGATTCTATGAGAGTGTTTCTCCATCCACCCACCCACTCCTACCTCCCCTCCCTCGATTCCCCTACACTGGGGCATCTATCGAGCTTTCATAGGACCAAGGACTTCTCCTTCCATTGATGCATGACAAGCTGCTACATATGCAGCTAGAGCCATGTTTACTCCTTTGTTGATGACTTAGTTCCTGGGAGTTCTGGTTGGTTGACATTGTTCTTCCTGTGGGGTTGCAAACCCCTTCAACTCCTTCAGCCCTTTCTCTAACTCCTCTATTGGGGACCCCGCGCTCAGTCCAATGGTTGACTATGAACATCCATCTCTGTATTTGTAAGGCTCTAGAAGGGCCTCTCAGGAGACTGCTATATCAGGCTCCTTCCAGCAAGCACTTCTTGGCATCCACAATAGTTTCTGGGTTTGGTAACTGTATATGGTATGAATCCCTAGGTGGGACAGTCTCTGGATGGCCTTTCCTACAGTATCTGCTCTACAGTTTATCTCCATATTTGCTCCTGTGAATATTTTGGTCTCCCTCTAAGAATGACCGAAGCACCCACACTTTGGTTTTCCTTCTTATTGAGCTTCATGTGGTCTATGAATTGTATCCTGGTTATTTGAACCTTTTGGGCTAATATCTAATTATCAGTGAGTGCATACCATGTGTGTTCTTGTGTGATTGGGTTACCTCACTCAGGATGATATCTTCTAGATCCATCCATTTGCCTAAGAATTTAATGAATTCATAATCCATTTCCCTAAGAATTTCATAAATTCGTTGTTTGTAATAGCTGAGTAGTAATCCATTATGTAAATGTACCACATTTTCTGTATCCATTCCTCTGTTGAAGGACATCTGGGTTCTTTCCAGGTTCTGGCTATTATAAATAAGGCTGCTATGAACATAGTGGAGCATGTGTCCTTATTACATCTTGGAGCATCTTCTGGGCATATGCCCAGGAGTGGTATAGCTGGGTCTTCAGATAGCACTATGTCCAATTTTCTGAGGAACTGCCAAACTGATTTCCATAGTCATTTTACCAACTTCCAATCCCAACAGAAATGGAGGAGGGAACACTCATTTCTAAATGAGATATCTCTATCAAATCCTTTCCCTCAGAGTTCAGTAAATCATGTAGAAGGGAAAGTAGAAGGAATGAGAAGAGAAAGAGAGAGAATGGAATAGAGGACACTAGGAAAACAAGCCCCTTGAAAACAACTGAGCACCATGCATATGAACTCAGTGAGACTGAAGCAGTACACATAGGACCTACATGGGTCTGCACCAGGTACTCTGTGTATTTACTATACATTTCAGTTTAGTGTTTTTATGGGATTCCTGAATGTGTAAACAAATGGATCTTTGATTCCCTGTGCCTTCGCTTGAGCTGCTTCAGTTTTCTGTTGGCTTGGCTTGTCCAACTTCAATATGAATATCCTTGCTTCAGCTCATTATATTTTATTTTGTTATTTCTTAGCTTTTTGTTTGTTTGGTTTGTTACCTATTAAAAGCCTATTGTTTTCTAATGAGAAACAGAAAAGGAATAGATGGGATGGGGAGAGGAAGTGGAAAAAACTAGGAGGAGTAAATGGAGTAGAAACTGAATTCAGATTCTATTGTTTGAGAAAAGATTAAAAAAACAGCAGAGGATAGAGTTAAAAAGTAAACGAATGAGTAGGTATGTAGTTGCAACTTTCTAGTATTTCAATTTAAAATTATTTCATGAAAAATAATACTAAAACATTTTCATTTGCTAATATCCCCTTACATTTCTCCTATGGTAAGGTACCTGGCCATATATGTTGTATATTGTAAAAAAAAGATTGTTTTTAGGCACAAAATAAACACAGGACTGAAATAAATGAATTAGAAGCAAAGAGAACAATACTAAGAAAGAATCAACAAAAACAAGAGCTGGTTCTTGAGAAAATCATAAGATAGGCAAACTCTTAGCCAAAATAACTAAAAGGCAGATATATGGTATCCAAATTTCCAAAATCAGAAATAAAAACAGAAAAGTAAATATATATAAAACAACAAATACAAAAGATATTCAAAGAAGCATTAGGTCTTACTTCAAAAGCCTGTAATCCACAAAATTGTAAATATTAACAAAGTGTTTTTTCAAGACAGATGACACTCAATGAAGTTAAATCAAGGTCAGGTAAACTGGCTAAACAGGCCTTTATTCCCAAGGTAAAAGAAGCAGTCATTAAAAATCTACCACCTCCAAAAAGCAGTGGGTTGGAAGGTTTTAGTTCAAAATTCTACCAGCCCTTTAAATAAGAGATAATACTAATACTCATCAGATTTTCTTATTCCAAAAAATGAGAAAAGATTTTTTGAAATAAGAAAATAAAACAAAGGTAACACTCCCAAACAGCTTCTATGAGGCCAGAGTCATCCTGATACTAATCTGCACAAAGACTCAACAAAGAGAATTTCAGATCAATTTCCATTATAAACATTGATGCAAAAATACTCAGTAAAATACTTACAATCTGAATCCAAAAACACATCAAAAACACCATGATCAAGTAGGCCTCATCCCAAGGTTGCAGGAATGGTTCAATATAAGAAAATCCATCAACGTAATCTACCATGTAAACAAACTGGAAAAAAAATAACCACACATGATCATCTCATTAGATGCTGAAAATACATGTGGCAATATCCAACATCCCTTTCATATTAAAAGACTCGAAGGAATCAGAGATACAAGGCACATACCTAAACACATTAAAAGCAATATACAGCAAACCAATAGTCAATATCAAATTAAATGGTGAGAAACTTAAACCAATTCTACTAAACTCAGATAAGACAAAGATGTCCACACTCTCACTATCTATTCAATATAGTACTGGAAGTTCTAGCTAGAGCAATAAGACAATTAAAAATGATCAAGGAGATACAAATTAGAAAAGAAGAAATCACAGTATCTCTATTCATGGATGATAAGGTAGTCTACATGTGCAAACACAGAAATTCTACCAGAGAACTCCTACAACTGATAAATATCTTCAGAAATGTGACTGGATATAAAATAAACTAAAAATAAATCAGTAACCATCCATTCTTTTTACAAATGATAAACAGGCTTTGAAAGAAACCAGGGAAACAATATGCTTCTCAATAGCCACAAATAATATAAAATAATGTGGTATAACTCTAACTAAGCAAGTGAAAGACAAATATGACAAGTATTTTAAGTCGTTGAGGAAAGAAATTGAGGAAGATATCAGAAAATCAAAAGAGCTTCTATGTTCATGGGCAGGTAGGATTAACATAGTGAAAATGGCTTCTTGCCAAAAGCAATTTCATATCAAAAAACAAATAACTCAGGATAGCTAAAATAATCCTGAACAACAAAAGAAACTCTGGTGTTATCACTATCCTTTTCTTCAAACTGTACCACAGAACAGTAGTAATAAAAACCGCATGGTATTGGTATAGGAGCACACAGGTTAATCAATAGAATGACATCAAAGACCCAGAAATAAACTCACACACCTAGGGATACTTGAATTTTGACAAAGAAACCCAAACTGTACAATGGAAAGAGTGTATCTTCAACAAATGGTGCTGGTGTAACTGAATGTCTACATGTTGAAGAATGTAAATAGATCCATATTTATCACTCTACATAAAATTAAAGGTCATGCAGATCAAAGACTTCAAGATAAAAGTTGCCCCACTATACTACAGGGACAGTTGCTCAACTGTATACATAGCAGCTTTATTTGAAATAGCCAGAAACTGGAAACAACCTAGATGTATCTCAACTGAAAAAAGTAGTAAAGAAAATGTAAATGATGGAATACTACTCAGTAATTAAAAACAAAGATATAATGAGTTTTACAGGCAAATGGGTGGAAACTAAGAAATGGGTCATACTGATTGAGGTAACCTAGAGCCAGAATGGCATTGATGGTTGGTGCTCACTTATAAGTGGATGTTAGCTATAAAATGTAAGACAACCATGCTACAATTCACAGGTGCAAAGAAACTGGGTAATAAGTTGGGCCCAAAGGAAAATGTGCAAATAAAGTTGTTGGAGGTGGATGGATAGAGAGAACTAGGTAGAAGAGGTATTGGGGGCAAGGAGATACGTATCAGGTTTGGGGAGGAAGGACAAGAGATAGTTGAGAGTAAAAATAAAAATTTCCTTAGTTCTCAGAGGAATGCATATCAAAATCTTTGGAGATTTGCTGGAGTCTTGGGGTAGGAGAAAATACAGGGAGCCTCTGGGGATGACCCTACCTTAGATTCCTACCAGAGGGGGATATAGAGATTGAAGTGACCACCTTCTGTAGCCAGGCAGTACTTCCGGAGGAAGGAGAGACACATCAATCCATCCACAAAACATTCAAACCAAAATATTTTCTTGACTACAAAATTAACAGGAATAAAGCTGGAACTGAGACTGAGGGAGAAGCCAATTATTGCTTCTACTTAAGACCTAACTCATGGGAGAGATCCAGCCACCAACACTATTAATGATATTATGCTATGCTTACAGGCAGAAATCTAGTATACCTGTCTCCTGAGAGGCTTCATGCAGCAGCTGATGGAAGCAGATGTAGAGACACTCACTAACCATTAAGTGGAGGTAGAAAATTCTTGAGGAAGAGTTGGGGAGAGAAGTTAGCAAGACAGAGTGGTCAAGGATAGATACTACAGGAAGACGCAGAGAGTCAACTAACTTGGGATCATGGAGGCTTACAAAGCGTGGGCCATCAACCAGGGAGCAAGCAAGAGCTGGACCTAAATCCCTATAAATTTGTACCAAATATGAAGCTTAGTTTTTATGTGGATCCCCTAAAAAGTGGATCAAAGGCTGTCTTGGTCTCTATTTCCTGCCATTGGATTCCCTTCTCCCCTACTTGGATTACCTGGTTGAACCCAGTGTGAGAAGATATGGCTATAATTTCTGGGACTGCATGCTCTAGGGTGGGCTGATACCCAAGGAAGGCTTCAGTTCTCTAAGGAGAAAGGGAGAGAGCAATAGAGGTAAGGATTTGCAAGAGTGGGACTGGGAAGAGAGGAGGGAGAGGGCTGTTATCAGGGTGGAAGGAGAATGAAAAGTTAAGAATTTTAAAAAATGGAGCACAGAGTCAAAAAGAATTATCAACACAGGAATATCGAATGTCTGAAAAACATTCAAAGAAATGTTCAACACCCTTAGTTCTCAGAGGAATGCATATCAAAATGATCTGAAGATTCCATCTTACAACCATCAGAATAGCTAAGACCAAAACTCAAGCAACAGCATATGCTGGTGAGGATATGGAGAAAGAGGAACACTTCTATTTCCAATGGAGGTGAAAATTGGTACAGCCCTTTTGGAAATCAGTCTAGTGATTTCTTAGAAAATTGGAATACTTCTACCAGAAGACCCAGCTATGATGATCCTGGGAATATACCCAAAAGATTCTCCACCATAACACAATGACATGTTGTCCACTATGTGCATAGTAGCTTTATTGATAATAGCTAGAAACTAGAAACAACTCAGATGTCCCTCAACTGAAGAATGGATCCAGAAAATGTGGTTTATTTACAAGATGGAATATACTCAGCTATTGAAAACAAGAACATCATAGATTTTGCAGTCAAATGCATAGAACTAGAAAATAACATCCTGAGTGAGGTAATCCAGACACAAAAGGACACATTGTATATATTGACTTATAAGTGGATATTAGCTATAAAATACTGGGTATCCAGGCCTCACTACATAAACCCAAAGAAGCTAAACAAGAAGTAAGATTCAAGAGAGGATGCTTGAATCTTACTTAGAAGGGTGAATAAAATAGTCATGGAAGGCTGATGGAGGGAGGCAACTAGTAGGAGAATGGATAGCAAGGGGGGGTCAGGTCAGATGTAAGGAGACACAGGAGAGAAAGCCAGAGGGCCAGGAGAATGAATGCAAATCTGCAACTGATGGGGAGAAGTGGGGCATCTTTAGGAAGTGGCAGAGACCTTGGATGGGTGAGGTTTCCAGGAGTCTCTGAAGGTGACCTTAGCAGTGACTCATAGTAGTGGAAATATAGAACCTGAAGAGTCCATTTCCTCTAGCCATGCAGGACCTCCAGTGAAGGAATAAGGACAACAACCCATCCACAAAAACTTTGACCCAAAATTTTGTTCTATCTATTAGAAATGCAGGTCCAAAGATGGAGCAGAGATTGAGGGAAATGATCGACCAATAATTGGCCCAACTTGAGACCCATCCCATGGGAAAGCACCAGTCCTTGACACTATTAATGATACCTTGTTATGCTTATAGACAGGAGTCTGGCATGGCTGTCCTCTGAGAGGCTCCATCTAGCAGCTGATTGAAACAGATACAGAGGTCCATAGCCAAACTCTGGCTGGAGCCCAGGAGTATTATAGAAGTGTTGGGGGAAGGATTGTGGGCCCAGAACAAGATACGCACTCCACAGGAAGACCAACAGAGTGAACTAACCTAGATCCTGGGGATGCACTCAGAGACTAAACTACCAACCAAAGAACATACATGGGCTAGACCTAGTTCCCCCTGAATGTATGTAGCAGATGAGCAGTTTGAACTTTATGTGGGTTCCCAAAAGCTGTTGCCTGTATGTGGGGTATGTACTTCTAGCTGGCCTGCCTTCTCTGGCCTCATTGGAAGAGGGTATACCTAGTCTTGAAGAGACTTGATGTGCCTGGGTGGGGACATACCCAGGGTGGTCCCCATCTGCTCAGAGAATGGGAGATGGGTATGGGGGCAGGGAGTGTGTGTGGGTGGATCATGAAGAGGATCTAGCAATAGTGATATAAAATGAATAAACAAATTAATTAATAGGAAAGAAAGAAGAGAAAATACTTTCTTTTCCTTTGAGTTTATTTCATGGTTTGTTAATATTTGAATATGTATTTTGTGTTTCATTCTAGATGGTTGTCTTATTTTCTTACACTAAATTGCTTTGTACAATACACAATCGACAGAAAATTAGCTCAGTGGCATCTTTGAGGTTTCTTTGTCTCATAATGTTGTGTGTGAGGTTTTTTATTTTTGTTTTTATATACTTTACAGGTCCTTTACATTACATTTATAGTCTTGTTTTGTGTTTTTATGGAATTGTTGTATATATGAACGTGTGTGTCTCTGTGTCTATATGTGTTACTTATGTTTTTTCTTTGTCCCTTTTTTCTTCTGTTGGGATCTATTTTTCTTACTGTTTTGCTTTATTGTTTTATATTTTATTATTGTTCTTTAGATACCTGTTTATTTTCTAAAGAGCAGAGAAAGCATGTGGATCTGGATAGAGGGGAAATAGGAACTAGAGAAAGGACCCCATATACGTGGTGGGACTCATGGTTCCAGCTTCAAATGTAGGATGGAACTTTTTTTTCCTGATTTTTGAAGTAAACTACTTGCTTCTTGGCATGGAATCAGGTAGGGAGAA
Organism: Hylomyscus alleni; assembly: GCA_019843855.1. Taxonomy (NCBI): domain Eukaryota; kingdom Metazoa; phylum Chordata; class Mammalia; order Rodentia; family Muridae; genus Hylomyscus; species Hylomyscus alleni. Next base: position 10,030 of record JADRCC010328439.1, on the reverse strand, counting down.
CAAATGTAGAACAAGGACAGACACCTGCTTACATACTCCACTCTCTTCCTTCAGACAGACACCCTCTTGCCTAACCACAGGATACATTGACCACCAGAACTCAAGATAGGCCTCCTGCATACAGATCTCCTCAACATTCTCCATGTAGCTCCCAGACTCTATCCCTCCTCTCCTCCTTGTCAACTCAGGCAGAGACTCACTGATGAATCAGAGGTCACCCAGGGTACCATAAATCTAGCTTGTAACATGGGCAGAAACCCCTGTTCAAAGAAAAAGAGATCAACTGACCAATAGAAGTCCAGCCCTCAAATCGAATGGAGAACACTTGATGAAACACAGACTGCACATGCCAGCATACCAGCGAGGAAAGAAAAACCAGGGGAAAAAATACCCATCTAACAACAACAAACTCAGAAACCTAGACCTATAATTCACCCAAATTACAGATGTCTAATGGCCAGAGAAAAACACAATCAACAATAGCCAGGACAATATGTCAACACCAGACACCAGCTATTTTACTACAGCAAGCTCCAAATACTTCAACAAAGCTGAATCAAAAGTCAGTGACCTTAAAAACAACAGTATTTAGAAGTGGATAAATTTCTTAAAGAAATCTAGAAAAACACAAACAAAAAAATTGGAGGGTAGCCAGGCAGTGGTGGCACATGCCTTTAATCTCAGCACTTAGGAGACAGAGGCAGGCAGATTTCTGAGTTTGAGGCCAGCCTGGTCTACAGAGTTAGTTCCAGGACAGCCAGGGCTACACAGAGAAATCCTGTTCGAAAAACAAAACAAAACAAAACAGAATAAAAGGAGGGAATGATCACACCCCAAAAGAAAGCCAAGAAAACCAAGGGGGGTGGGAGGAGTGGACAAACAACTAGTTGAAGGAAATGAAAAAAAAAAGAGCTCAAGCTATGAAAATGTAAATAGCAGCAATGAAGAAAAAACAAACTGATGGAGTTCTAGAAATAGAAAATTTAGGTAAATGAATAGGAACTACAGATACATGCATCGTTAGCAGAATACAAAAGATGGAAGTGATAAGGTGTTGAAAATACAATAGAAGAAATTGATACATTTGTCAAAGGAAATGTTAAATCTAAAAATTTCCTGACATAGAACACCCAGGAAATCTGGGGCACTATGAAAAGACCAACATGAAAATGATAGGAATAGATGGAAAAGAATAATTCCAGCTCAAAGGCCCAGAAAATATTTTCAATAAAATTATAGAAGACAAATTTCTTAACCTAAATAAGGGATTCATATAAAGGCACAATAGGCATATAGAACACCAAAATGATTGGACTAGGAAAGACAGTGCCATTCCTACATAATAATCAATATGATAAATAGACAGAACAAAGAATGAATACTAAAAGCTGCAAAGGAAAAGAGCAAGTAAAATATAAAGGTAGAAAATCAAAGTTGTTTTGATTTGTATTTTCCTGTTGACTAAGGACTTTGAACATTTCTTTAAGTGCTTCTTGGCTGTTTGAGATTCTTCTGTCAAGAATTCTCTGCTTGGTTCTGTACCCCATTTTCTAATTTGGTTTATTTCAGTGGAGTTTATCTTCTTGAGATTTTTGTAAATTTTGAATATTATTCCTCTGTTGGATGGAGCAGGTGAAGATGCTTTCCTAGCTTGTGGGCTGCTGATTTGTCCTATTGACAGTGTCCTTTGCCTTATAAAAGTGTTGCAGTTTCATGAGGTCTCATTTACCAGTTGTTTATCTTAAGAGACTGAGCCATTGGTGTTCTGTTCAGGAAGTTGTCTTTGTACCGGTGTATTCAAGGGAATTTCCTACTTTCTCTTCTGTGAGATTTATTGTATCTGGTTTTATGTTTAGGTCCCCCATCCACTTGGACTTGAGTTTTATGCAGGGTGATAAGTATGGATCTATTATCATTCTTCTACTTATAGTTATCCAGTTAGGCTAGCACCATTTATTGAATATGCTTTCATCTTTACATTTTATGATTTTTGGCATCTTGATCAAAAACCAAGTGTCCATAAATTTGTGGGTTTATTTCTGTGTCTTTGATTTGATTCCATCATTGATCAACTTGTCGGTTTCTGTACCAATTCGATCCAGCTTGAGGTCAGTGATGATGATTCCTTCCAAACTTCTTTTATCATTCAGGATTATTTTAGCTATTCTGGGATATTTGTTTTTCCATATGAAGTTGATAATTGCTCTTTTAAGGTCTATAAAAATGTTGGAATATTGATGAGGATTTTGCTGAATCTGTAGATTAGTTTTGGTAAGATGTCAATTTTCACTATGTTAATCACATTTATCCATGAGCATGGGAGATCTTTCCATCTTCTGAGATCTTACAACCATAAGAATAGCTAAGATCAAGAAGAAGAGCTGGGCGGTGGTGGCGCATGCCTTTAATCCCAGCACTTGGGAGGCAGAGGCAGACGGATTTCTGAGTTTGAGGCCAGCCTGGTCTACAGAGTGAGTTCCAGGACAGCCAGGGCTATACAGAGAAACCCTGTCTCGAAAAACCAAAATGAATAAATAAATAAATAAATAAATAAATAAATAAATAAAGGAAGACCAAAGTGTGGATACTTCATTCCTTCTTAAAAGGGGGAACAAAACACCCATGGAAGGAGTTGCAGAGTCTAACTATGGAGCAAAGACTGAAGGAAGGACAATCCAGAGACTGCTCCACCTGGGAACCCTTCCCGTATTCAGTCATCAAGTCTGGACACTATTGTGGATGCCAGCAACTGCTGGATGACAGGAGCCTGATATAGCTGTCTCCTGAGTGGCTCTGACAGTACCTGACTAATACAGAAGCAGAGGTTCACAGTCATCCATTGGACTGAGTACAGGGTCCCCAATGAAGGAGCTAGAGAAAGGACCCAAGGAGCTGAAGGGTGTGTAGCCCCTTATGACAAACAACAATATGAAATAACTAGTACCCTCAGAGCTCCCAGGGACTAAAGCAGCAACCAAAGAGTACACATGGTGGGACTAATGACTCCAGCACCATATGTAGCAGAGAATGGCCAAGTAGATCATCAATGGGAGGAGAGGCCCTTGGCCCTGTGAAGGTTCTATGTCCCAGTGTAGGGGAATACCAGGGCCAAAAAGCAGGAGAGGGTGGGTTGGTGAGCAGGGGGAGAGGGGAGGGAACAGGGTTTTGTTTGTTTGTTTGTTTGTTTTATTTTCTTGTTTTTTAATTTTTTTATTTTTTGTTTTTTGTTTTTATTTTCTTTTAATTTTTTGGAGGGGAAATTTGGAAAGGAGATATCATATGACAGGTAAATAAAGAAAATAATAAGCAAAAAAGAAGAGATAAAAAAGAATAGTTAAGGTAAAAAAACTCAAGAGATAGTATTTGCTGGTGAGGATGTGGAGCAAGGGGAATGCTCCTCCTCTGCTCATAGGAGTGCAAACTCGTACAATCACTTTGGAAATAAATTTGTCAGTTTCTGAGAAAACTAGATAGTTCTACCTCAAGACCTAGTTATAAAATAAATGAAAAGATACTAATGCATTGCTTATATGATGACTTTCTGTAAAATAATTCACTTGAATTATGGGATAGAAGTGGTTAAGCACAATTATTTGAATATGTAAACTCGTATGTATTGTAGTATACACTCCAGTTTGACATTGGGATCTGAAACACCTTAATTATCAGTTCTTACTCCAATTATATTTTCATATATTCTTAAAAATAGTTACTAAACCTTGTGGACCCAACAGCCAGCACATAGAATGTTAGAAATACCATAGGTAAATGAATGAAATTCAAGATATATAGTTACCTAAAACAATTGTATAGACAGCATCAGCTTCTATGGTCCAAGGGCATAGTTAGTTCAAACTTGCTGTCTGCTATCTGTATACAATGCTACAGTCTAGAGATTCATTTGGTGTTAAAGGATAAACAGGCTGAGAAGGAAATTAGGGAAGTGACACCCTTCACAATAGTCACAAATAACATTACGTACCTTGGTGTGACTGTAACCAAGCAAGTGAAATATCTATATGATAAGAACTACAAGGCTTTGAAGAAGGAAATCAAAGAAGATCTCAGAAGTTGGAAAGAACTTCCATGCTCATGGATTGGCAGAATTAAGATAGTAAAATTGGCCATCTTTCTGAAAGCAATCTACAGATTCAATGCAATCCCCCCCCCCAATTCCAACTCAATTCTTCACAGAGTTAGAAAGGACAATTTGCAAATTCATTTGGAATATCAAAATACCTAGGAATAGCGAAAACTATCCTCAACAATAAAAGAACTTCTGGGGTAATCACCATCCCTGACCTTAAGCTTTACTACAGAGCAATAGTGATAAAAACTGTATGGTATTGGTACAGAGACAGGCAGGAAGATCAATGGAATAGAATTGAAGACCCAGAAATGAACCCACACACCTATGGTCACTTGATCTTTGACAAAGGAGCTAAAATCATCCAGTGGAAAAAAAACAGTATTTTCAACAAATGATACTGACTCAACTGGCAGTTATCATGTAGAAGAATGCAAATGGATCCATTCCTATCTCCTTGTACAAAGTTCAAGTCCAAGTGGATCAAGGACCACCACAAAAAACCAGATACACTGAAACTAATAGAGGAGAAAGTGGAAGAGCCTCGAGCACATGGGTACAGGGGAAAATTCCTGAAGAGAACACCAATAGCTTGTGCTGTAGGATCAAGAATAGACAAATGGAACTTCATAAAATTGCAAAGCTTCTGTAATGCAAAGGACACTGTCAATAGAACAAAATGGCAACCAACAAATTGGGAAAAGATCTTTACCAATCCTACACCTGATAGAGGGCTAATATTCAATATATACAAAGAACTCAAGAAGTTAGACTCCAGAGAACCAAATAACCCTATTAAAAAATAGAGTACAGAGCTAAACAAAGAATTTTCAACTGAGGAATATCAAATGACCAAAAAGCACCTAAAACAATGTTCAACATTCTTAGTCATCAGGGAAATGCAAATCAAAACAACCCTGAGGTTCAACCTCACGTCAATCAGAATGGCTAAAATCGAAAACTCAGGTGACAGTCGATTCTGGCGAGGATATGGAGAAAGAGGAACAATCCTCCATTGTTGGAGGGAATGCAAGCTGGTACAACCCCTCTAGAAATCAGTTTGGCAATTCTTCAGAAAATTGGACACAGTTTTACCTGAGGACCCAGCTATACCACTCTTGGGCAAATACCCAGAAGATGCTCCAACATGTAATAAGGACACATGCTCCTCCATGTTCATAGCAGCTTTATTTATAATAGCCAGGAGCTGGAAAGAACCCAGATATCCTTAAATAGGGGAATGGATATGGAAAATGTGGTACATTTACATAATGAAGTACTACTCAACTATTAAAAATAATGAATTCATGACATTCTTAGGCAAATGTATAGAACTAGAAAATATCATTCTGCGTGGGGTAACTCAATCGCAAAAAAAAAAAACAAAAACAAAAAACAAAAACAAAACAAAAAAAAAAACACATGGTAAGTACTCACTGATAAGTGTATACTAATAACCAGAATGTTTCTTTTGAGTCTTTAATGTAAAGATAACACTGTCTGAAAAACGGAGATCTGAAATAAACTCTGTACCTTTAAGGGACAAGAACAGTATGAGAAACCAGTATAAGGGAACTTTGAGGTGAAGATTGAACAGGAAATTTTCCTTTTCTATGCCTTTGATTAACTAGGGAGTTTCATTTCCTTTACAGGAAAAAAAGCTGACAATAAAGACCTTACTTAGAAAAAAAAGAAATGCTACTACATGTCAAAAATTCACTTGCTCGACTATGTACATAGCAGCTTTATTTGTAATTGCTAGAAACTGGAAACAGTTTGAATAAAGAAAATATGGTACATCTACACAATTCAATACTATTCAGCTATTAAAAACCATAATATCATGAATTTTGCAGACAAATGTATAGAACTTGAGAATATCATCCTGAGTGAGGTAATCCAGTTCCAAGTGACATGCATGATACATAACCACTTAAAAGTGGATATTAGCCAAAAAATACGGGTGCCAAGTCACATTCCACAGACAGAAAGATGCTAAACAAGAAGGAAGGCTCAAGTGAGGATGCTTGAATCTCACATAGAAGAGAAAATAAAATAAGTCATAAGAGGCAGATGGATGGAGAGAACTGGGAGAGAGAGGAAATAGGGGAGAGAATGGAAAGTTTAGGATCAGGTGTGAGAAGGACAGCAGAGATGGCTAGATGGTCATGGAAATGAGTGGAAATCTGCAACTGACCAGCATGAGCATGAGGAGGTTGGTGGCATCTCCAGGAGAGAACATGGCCTGGGACAAGGGGAACACCCAAGAATCAATGGGGGTGACCATAGTTGTAACTCACTTCATTGGGATAGATATGGAACCTGAAGAGGCCACTGCCTGTTTCTAGACAGAAATACCAGTAGAGCAACACAGACATCAACTCACACACAAAATTTTCAACCCCAAATTTATGCTGTCTACAAGAAATGCAGACATGGAAAATGGAGCAGAGACTGGGGGAATGGCTAAAAAATAACCAGCCCAACTTGAGACCAATCCTATGGGCATTCAAAAATCCCTAACAGTATCAATGATATTCTGCTATGTTTGCAGACAAGAACATGTTGTCCTCTGATAGATTCCAACCAGAAGCTGACTCAGACAGATACAGACATGCACATCCAAACAGTGAATTGAGTTTAGGGATTTTTATGGAAGAATAGGAGGAAGGATTGTGGTTCCCTAAGGGGATAGGTACTCTATAGGAAGACCAACAGAGTCAACTAAGCTAGACCCTTGGGGGCTCTCTGTTACTGGTGGGAGTGCAAACTTTCACAAGCACTTTGGAAATCAATATGGCAGATTCTTGGTAGATCCCCAGAAATATAGGGATAGTTCTATTTCAAGACCCAGCTATGCCATTCCTGGGAGGCCTGCTCTTTTCTGAAGGGAAGCAGAGAAGCTGTGGATCTAGGAGAAATGGGATGAAGGTGTATAACCTAGGGGAAGCTGAGGGAGAGAACAAATATAACCATTATGTGGCTTACTCCATGCAGAAGCAACAGTACACAGAATAACAAATTCAGAAAAAAAGTTTCAGAATATAGTGGTCTTATCATTGGTAGACCGCTTGCCTAGACTGTACTGTTATATTTATTAGTACCATAGAAATAAAAAATAAAAATGAAATTAACATTTGGTGTTTTGTGAGGATGGCATATAGATTAGAAATATATAGTGAGATTAATTCCAAGTGAAATACAAAATTTGGTAAAGGTGTTTTTGTCTGCAATATTATAGGCCATAGAGGGATACACACACACACACACACACACACACACACACACACATACACACACACACAGTGGAATACTAGTATAGAACCCAGTAATAAATATTTGTGTTTGGGATTTGAATAATAAGCATTATTTCAGTAAAATACATTTTTACTTTTTTTAAAGAGAAATATGAAAGCTAGGACCCCGTAATAATAAACAATGCCAACTATAGGCCTACCTTAAAATCCCCCTGTTCCCTTCCTGCCCCCCCTCCCCGCTCACCAACCCACCCACTTCTGCTTCCTTGCCCTGGCATTCCCCTACACTAGGGCATTGAGCCTTCACAGGACCAAAGGCCTCTCCTCCCATTGATGACTGACAAGACTATCCTCTGCTACATATGTGGCTGGAGCCATATGTCCTCTCAACTATTTGAGATTCCTCTGATGTGAATTTTTGCTTTAGTTCTATATCCCATTTTTTGATTTGATTGTTTAGTTTTTGGTGGTTAGTTTCTTGAGTTATTTATATATTTTAGATATTAACCCTCTATTGGATGTGAGATTAGTGAAGATTTTTTCCCAATCTCTACGTTGCCGATTTGTCTTATTGACTATGTCCTTTGCCTTACTGAAGCTTTCCAGTTTCATGAGGTCCCATTTATCAATTCTTGATCTTAGAGAATGAGCCATTGGAGTTCTATTTGGGAAATTTCCTCCTGTGACAATGAGTTAAAGGTTCTTTCCCACTTTCTTTTCTATTAGATTCAGTGTATCTAGTTTTATGTTGAGGTCCTCAATCTACTTGGACTTGAGCTTTGTGCAAGGTGACAAATATGGGTCTAGTTTCATTTTTCTACATACATACAGCCAGTTAGACCAGCACCATTTACTTAAGATGTTTTCTTTTTTCTATTGTATATTTTGGCATCTTAGTCAAAGATCAATGGTCCATAATTGTGTGATTTTAGTTCTGGGTCTTCAGTTTTATTCCATTGATCAACCTGTCTGTCTCTGGATCAATTACATGCAGTTTTTATCACTATTGCTCTGTGGTAAAGCTTGAGGTCAGGGATGGTGATTCCCCAAGCAATTCTTTTATTGTTAAGAATTATTTTGGCAGACTCAGGTTCCTTCCAGTCTGTCTGGGCTGGTGTCCTGAGCAGACCTTGGGTGTAAGCTCCGTAGCTAGTCCCACAACACCTAGAGGTAGCTCCACTCCCAGGAACTCTGACACGCCCAGGATCAGAGGTGAGGAGGAACCAACATCTGTCCCAATATCTGGAGTAACTGGGATCAGAAAGACCAGGCACACAGGAATTCTGCCAGCCCAGTGGCTCTGATTTCTTCTAGTCTCTCTGGGCTGGTGTCCTGAGCAGACCTTGGGCGCAAGCTCCACAGCCAGTCTCACAACACACAGAGGAAGCCCCACTCCCAGGTGCTCTAAGGAGTCCAGGATCACAGGATCACAGAATCTCAGTATCAAAGACAGGCGTGGGGAGGGGGGGGAGGCAACCGGGGTTTGTTCTTGTTGTTTTTGTTTGTTTATTTGTTTTTTGGAGGTGAAACTAGGAAAGGAGAAATCATATGACACGTAAATAAAGAAAATATCTAATAAAAAACAAAAACAAAAAACAAAGAGATAGCTTGACTCCGAGGAGTTCTGACACAATCATGATCACAGGAAGGACAGATTTCAGTCAGATTTAGCAAGGGCAGGTAGCACTAGACATAAACAGATGATGGGAGGTAAGCTTAAGAAAATAAACAATACAAACAAAGGTCACTTGGCATCATCAGAACTCAATTCTCCCACCATAGCAAGTCCTGGACAAACCATTACAATGGAAAAGTAAGATACAGATATAAAGTCACTTCTAATAGTGATGATACAGGACTTTAAGAAAGACATAAATAGCACACTCAAAGAAATACAGGCGAACACAGGTAAACAGCTAGAAGCCCTTCAAGAGAAAACACAAAAATCCCTTAAAGAACTACAGGAAAACACAATCAAACAGGTGAAGGAAATGAGCAAAACCATCCAGAATCTAAAAATGGAAATAGAAACAATAAAGAAATTAGAAAGAGAGACAACCCTGGCAATACAAAACCTAGGAAAGAAATCAGGAGTCACAGATGCAAACATCACCAACAGAATACAAGAGATAGAAGAGAGAATCTCAGGGGCAGAAGACACCATAGAAAAAATTGACACAACAGTCAAAAAATGCAAAAAGCAAAAATCTCCTAACCCAAAATATCCAGGAAATCCAGGACACAATGAGAAGACCAAATCTAAGGATAATGGGTATAGAAGAAAGTGAAGATTCCCAATGTAATGGGCCAGTAAATATCTTTAATAAAATTATAGAAGAAAACTTCCCTAACCTAAAGAAAGAGATGCCCATGAACATATAAGAAGCCTACAGAACTCCAAATAGACTGGACCAGAAAAGAAACTCCTCCCGTCACATAATAATAAAAACACCAAATGCCCTAAACAAAGAAAAAAATTTTAAAGTAGTAAGGGAAACAGGCCAAGTAACATATAAAGGCCAGCCTATCAGAATTACACCAGACTTCTCACTAGAGACTATGATAGCTAGAAGATCCTGGGCAGATGTCATACAGACCCTACAAGAACACAAATGCCAGTCCAGGCTACTATACCCAGAAAAACTCTCAATTACTATAGATGGAAAAAACAAGATATTCCATGACA
>JADRCC010328402.1:0-12414 GCA_019843855.1 Hylomyscus alleni | reverse complement strand
AAAAAAAAACCCAACAATTATCTTTATTATCTGATCTGAGTTTGCTTATTTCTTCAGTTTTATTTTTTCTTTGATTCTCTACTTATTTGATATAGCCATGCTAGATTAATTTAGTTAACCAAATGTGCCATGTTCCAATGCCATCTTTTATGTTTATTTATACTACCACTGACTGCTAGAAAGGCTTTTCTTCTCTGCCATTCTCCAGGTAGTTCTGAATAAGTAAAATTCTGTCTTTGGTTGTTTTGTATTCTTTTATTTGCCACCAACCGTTTTATACTCTCACAACATATATTGGACCTTTAAAAGAAAAAGAATGCAAAATAGCAAATATGTAGAATGAGAAATCCAAAAAAAAAGTATTACACAACTGTAGGACATGATTATTAGTGGATTCTACTCAAGATTTTTGATAAATTAATAATATGACTGGTATCTAAATATGGGGAATTCTTGGTAGCTCTTGGTAACTAAAAATATAGGTAACCATTTTACATATAGGTATCACATAATACATTGTACATATTAAATATATGTAATAAAACATTTTGGAATTATATATAATAATAAAAATTCAATTATTGTTCCTCTAGACACAGGGTTGTTGCAAATCTTTCTTTAAATGTTTTTCAGTTTGTCAAATAATCAATATGCCTGTTTACTTCTTATAATAGTTAACTCCCTGTGTTATAATGTTTTATTTAACAGTAATGATTTAATAGTTCTAGCACTTTACAATTTCTAGGAAGATTTTATGTATGTAGCCAGGCCTGGTGGTGCAGGCCTGTAATCCCAGTTAGTGTGAAGCTGGGGGAGGATAATTGTGAGTGCAAGGCTTGCCTAGTTCTCAGAGTTGGTGTTATGTGATTCCCATATAGTGAAATGGTTATGCTAGAGAAACACATTAATATATCCATCCTTTCACATAGTTGGCAGTTTTCCTCAGCACAGCAAAAGCAGTTATAACACACCCACTTAACAAAGATCTTGACTAGCATGTACTTGTAACTGTAACCCTCATGTTGTAATAGTGTATTTTAGGGGGCTTGACTATCCTACATACATGCTTTAAGGGTCAAATACCATATTTGCCTGTCTCATTTCTCCACCTTCAAGTGTTCTAGGATACCCTTGAAGGAAATGACTTGTAACATTTAAAAAAATGGTTGTCACTATGTTCATTTTAAAAAGTCCATTGTAGACAGGTATGTGAGAGTAATATTTGCATGTGTGAGGTAAAGGGTTGGGCTTCACCAAGGGGAGGGGCAGCTGTGAACAGTGGAGCACTTAGTAAGACTTAAAGTTTAGAATGTGGTATCTTTTGTGAAATAGCTTCAAAGACTGCTACAGAGGTCCTGGTGGAGATAATAATGATTCAGATAATAATCATAAAGATGCTAAAAAATCAAGAAACCAATGTTCAGGAACTTTGTAGTGGAGGTGGGCCTGTGCCCAATATTGCTTACCATTTTCCTATCAGTAGACTTCACAGAGTACAAATGCACAATGAAACCCTGGCAGAAGGAGTTCATGAGGAGTATGTCAAACACAGACCACATGAATCAGGCACAGTGAACTCTGGGAATATTGATCAAGTTGGTCCTGACAACAGTTGAGCTGTGGGGGTCCTCAAGCTCAGCTACCATGCATTTCTCTTCGATTCACTCAAAGCTTGATGGCAGTCAAGGAGGCCTAGGATGTTCTATTCATGGTATTGACTCTAGAACAGTCAGCCTTTCTGGAGGGTATCTGCTGCTACCCTTGATCTAATGACTGTAACTTTTATTTAAGTGTAGGTAGGACAAAGAAGGCTTTTAATAACTTGAGAATTAGCCAGTGATTCATTAAAAACCTGTGAAGTTATCAATGATGAGCAAAATCACTTCAGTTTTTTATAAATATGAAAAACAAACATTAGTCACATTAACCAAGATAGCTAATCAAGATTAATGAATTATTTATTTTTGTACTATTATGGATTGAACCTAGCACCTCAGGTGTGCTAAGTCAGGGCTTGACTAATGCATATTAATTTTTAGCTCACTTCTTTTCAGTTTGAGATAGAATTTCTTGAAGTAGATCTAGGCTATAGTTCATGAAGGACTTGAATTTGCCACCCTGCTTCAGCTTTCCATGTATCTACAATTACAGGCCTGTGCTACTAGACCTGGCTATATTTATAAATATTTTTATTAACTGTAAAGTGCTATAAAGGCATTAATTGTTGTTGCTTGATATCTGCACCTTATACCCTTCCTTAGTGAATCTGTTGATAAGCTTGCTGTGAGTGTAAATCACCTCTCTGGTAAGGGGAAATACTCTCATGCTTGCTTTCACCTCCCAGAGAATATCTTCATACTCTCTGCTTCCCTGGGACCCAGAGATGACTTTGCTTACTTGTGTCTTTCTCATTATGGGGTCTTGTCTCTCCTTCTGAAAGAAAGAGTGGTGTGAGACTATTTTCCTATTCCAGTTCTTGAAGAACAACTGAATTTCATTTTCTAGGATATAAGCCTCTTATCTGCTTCTCTGTTTAGGGGTTCCAATCATTTTCTATAATAACTCCAGCTTGATTTAATCCTGTACAAAGATACTTGGGCTATGATCTTATGTTATAAATCTAGGGCTATATATCAATATACTATGGTTTCTGGTCCTTGTCTCCTGATGAAAAACTGTTGTTGAGAATTTAGTGTCTAAAGTGCTGTGTTCTCTGTCATTTTAACTCTTAAAGAAAAAAGAGTTCCAATGAAAGAAAATGAACAACTTTATTTATTTGTCTGTTGGTTTGTTTGTTTATGCCTTCACTTATAGCTTAAGATTGTTCCCAACTAGCTCTGGAACAAACAACTCTTAATTCTAGTGTATTAGCTCCTATGAAAGCAATAAAATCAGTAAAACATATGTAGGGTGCATTTGTGTATGTATGTGTGTGTGTGTGTGTGTGTGTGTGTGTGTGTGTGTGTGTTTGTGTGTAAATGCTTTCAGTTCTAAGAACTTCTGTGGACTCTCAATGAAAACAAAATCTCAATGTATAATGGAAACAGTGTTCAAACATTTACATCTCTGTGCTGCCAACAATTGTGTCACTACCATAGGCAATTTGGGGGGCTTCAGTTTCTATTTAAAAATTTAGAAATGTGATTTCTTCTGTCTTCCAAATTAATCTGCCCTTCCAAATTAATTTCTAGAAGTTGAGTGATTTCTAAAATTTGAATCCCTTGGCAGTATAAAGAGTTGTTCAGAGAAGGAAGAAGATGACCTCGGACTGGAAGCTGGGAAAGGTTTCACAGAAGAGACAAATGTGATCTGAAATTTGAAGGATGAGTGCAATTTATATTAGTGAGAAGATGAGAAGTATTTCAGTTAAAAGAAGAGCAATAACAAAAGAAAAATTATAATAATGATGAGTCTGATATGTAGAGATTTAGGCTAGTTGCCATGAAGGTTTTGTGTACAGAAAAAAAGGGATGTACATGGTAATAATCCATTATGTATTAGCTGTATACAACATGTTGGGCAGAAACTGCTTTATGAGAAGTACTGACTCATTTACAATGTTATGAAGAAGATTACTGTTATTAATCTAATTTTGTGAGTAGAGAAACCAAAGCTCACAGGCTTAGAACCAGGAGTCTGTCTCCAGTGCCCATGCTCTTAGCTGTTGGTCATGCTCCATTTACCAGGTAATACTGTTCCATATTTCTCCTCATGTAGGCATGCCCATGTCTGTGATACAGAAAGATGACTGAGGTGAGGCAATTTTTTCTGATTTATTTATTTATTTATTTATTTATTTATTTATTGTTCTGGAGCCTTGCTATGTAACTACTGCTGAGCTGTACCAACTGCCCTGATAGTGGATGATATTTTATTCATTTTCTTTATTATTCATCTTTCTAAAGAGGAGATAGAATCTATTTCAGAGAGTTCTTAGAAATATTAGTTGAAATGAACTTTGGAAATGCCTGGCATCATGACTGGCACAAGAAAGATTTCAAGATTTCAATAATTATTCCGCCATAATAGGCATATTTTTCTTTTTCTTTTTTTTGTTTGTTTTTGTTTGTTTGTTTTTTTGAGACAGAGTTTCTCTGTATAGCCCTGGCTGTCCTGGAACTCACTCTGTACACCAGGCTGGCCTTGAACTCAGAAATCTGCCTGCCTCTGCCTCCCAAGTGCTGGGATTAAAGGTGTGCATCACCATCGCCCAGCAACAGGCATATTTTTCTAGCACTTTTAAGACCAATAGCTCACCGCACCAGTGTTCATTGGAGTCTTCAACTAAAGTCATATTGATTGTAGACAGAGCTATATAACACCAAAAAAAAAAAAAAAAAAAAAAAACCCTTTGAAAAATAGAACAAATCCCAGTGAATATTTTTCTTCTCTATGTCCTTTGTTTGTAAAGATGAGATACAATATATTCAGAGTGTTCTTAGGAGGATCAGTTGAAATAAACTACCTTTTGATAGATGTAGTTAGTTGCATATAGCTTAGAAAATACCAACTATTGATGTTTTAAAACAGCGTTCAAGAAAGATGCTTTTAAGCTGGCTAATTATTGGAATCTTTATACTTACATTTGAACACTGTCAAATCCATTTGTTTAATCCTTTAATTTCCTCTAAGGAGGTTAAGATGGTTACCTGATGCTCCCATGCTGGCAAGTTATGGCATCAAGATTAAATCTAGTAAGTCTTTGATTTTGATTCTGTATGCATTTCTACAAGCTTCCTGGACTGAGTCCCAGATGTCTTAGAGCTAGGTGACTGGCTACTCGGGTTGCAAAGAATAGGCAAAAATTCAGTTCTTCAAGCCACTTGATGGACTTTGTTTTCCAAATCATTTGGTGTTAACAGAGAATTTTCTTTTTTCTTTCTTTCTTTTTTTCTTTCTTTCTTTCTTTCTTTCTTTCTTTCTTTCTTTCTTTCTTTCTTTCTTTCCTTTCTTTCTTTCTTTCCTTTCTTTCTTTTCTTTCTTTCTTTCTTTCTTTCTTTCTTTCTTTCTTTCTTTCTTTCTTTCTTTCTTTCTTTCTTTCTTTCTTTTTTTTTTGGCTCTTTTGAGACAGGGTTTCTCTGTATAGCTCTGGCTGTCCTAGAACTCACTCTGTAGACCAGGCTGGCCTTGAACTCAGAAATCTGCCTGCCTCTGCCTCCCAAGTGCTGGGATTAAAGGTGTGTACCACCACCACCCGGCCGAGAATTTTCTTGTAGAAGCACCAGATGCTGATATAAAAACGTTAGTGAGGAGCTGCTTCATTTTCTTCTTTTGGAAGGTGATGATTACAAAGTTCAGAGCAGTTTAACTCAGGCTATAACAAGGTGATAGTTCTCTAAACATCCATTTTGTTAAACTTAAACTTCCAGTTATGATACCCAAAGTACTTCCTTCATGTTGTCTCAGAGACCTTTTTATGCTATAGCACACACAGTGGATTTCAATTTATTATATGGGTGGAGACTGCAGCAACTCGGGGAATATAGAGTAGATATGTAAAAAGCACTTTCCACTTAATTTTTTCTAAAGTATTGTTCCAGGCAGTTTTTCTAGTTTATAGGGAATGAGAATTCAGGAGAATAGTTTTCTCATATCAGAGCTACTGACTCTAGTTTGAGCTGTAGGAAATACTGAAATTTCTTGTTGGATATTTTATTTATTTACATTTTAAATGTTATCCCCTTTCCATGTTTCCCCTCTGAAAACCCCCTATTCCATCCTCCCTCCCCCTGTTTCTATGAGGGTGCTCCCCCACCTACCCACTTCCACCTCCCCTCCCTGGCATTCCCCTATACTGGGGCATCAAGCCTTCACAGGACCAAATGAGTTTTGCCTCCATGTATGTCTGCAGCATGTGCATGCAGTATTTGTAGACTCCAGTGAAGGCATCAGATGCCCTAGAAGTGGAGTTATAGTTGTGAGCTGCCTTATGGATGCTGGGAATTGAACCAAAGTCTTATGGAAGAGCAACCAGTGCTCTTAACCACTGAGCCATCTCTTCATCCCCCCTCCCTACTTCTCCCTCTTATTTTTTTTTGCCCATGGGCATATGTCATAGGACTTGGAGCCTATTTCTGAGATGAACATATTTTCTGAGACAAAAGTGATTTCTGAAGTCTTATTTTCCGATGCAAGAAATTGCAAGGAATATTTTTTTCTTCCCCAAATATTTTCTTTCACATTAAAAGTACAAAACAATTCGAGGTCAGCCTGGTCTAAAGAGTGAGTTCTAGGACAGCCAGGGCTATACAGAGAAAACCCTCTCTCAAAAAACAAAAAACAAAACAAAACAACAACAAAAAAGTACAAAACAAAACACACAGGTCCAGGTATGTGAATGATACATCTACACCCATCCATTATTTATATCTGTGCAGACCCATGTATACATTCTAACTTATTCATCAACATTATATGTATAAAAAACAATGTATCTCTAGGCTGGTTATCAGTAACACTGAAAATACAAATGTCAATTATTTTCTTGTAATCACTTGAATGAGTAGAAATATGTGCTTTGTAGGAATAAAGGGAATTACCAAGAATAAACAAGTTTTGTGAGATTTCTTAAAGTAAATCATATAGGAATAATTTATAGATTAACCTGTTACTCTTTAGACTTACTAAAAATTCTTTATAGGAGATATTTTATAAGGGTAATTGCATTTTTTAGTTTGGATTTAGGTTTTAAATGTAAAGAATTGAATTTAGTTTGTTTATTGCACAGTATTTCCAGGTTTCATTTTCTGTGGGGTTAAGATTGTAGGTTGCCTGGGGATTTCCTATAGCTGCTAACTGGTCACCAAAGGAGGCATCTAGACTTTGACACTAGAGGTTATGTCAGTCAATATGCAGAGTTCAGTTCATTAGAAGTAGACATTTTAGATTTACTAAATACAGATAATATACAGTGAATAAACAGAAACATTACTAATTATTTTGACTAAATGACAACAGTTTTGTTATTCTAGGATATCATCTATCTTATATGCTTGATTTATATATATTAAGCCTTGGATATCTAAAATCCCTATTTTAGGAAACATGTAAGTGGACACAGTTCATAATCATTCAAACTTATATTAATGGCTTCACACTAGCAACATAAAAATGCACTCAAATGTCATGTTTCCAGAGGAACTGTTAGACATGATCCATGCACTTCAGCCTTGTAATATGGACTATAGGAAGCATTTGGGTATCATGGGTGAATTTGGTGTTAGTCCCTCAAACCCTGATTTACCCAAGCAAAAGCCCCTTCTTGTCTGCTAGTCATTGTTGCAATTTTTGGTAGTTTGGATGCCAGAGTTTGATGATGACTTTTTACAACGTTAAGTGGATTTATAGTAAATAGGAATGACTTTACTGTATATCCAGAGAGCTTTGAAAAGGATGCATGTGTTTATGGAGGCAAAGATACAGGTACAGTGTCTTCAATACATGACAGTAGGAATGTAGCTTGCTGGTCAGTGTCATTAGGACGTGTTTAAACATTTGAGTTCTCACATCACAGGGCACAGAAAAAGCTGGAAGGTTTTCTCCTTAACTGTGAGATATCCAACTGTAGGGACCACATTGCTATGGAAGGCATCTTGTAGTCAATAAACTTCCTTTCTCAACACAGCTGAGGCTATCGTGTTTACAACAGCCAAGACAGCAGTCCAGGCTCATAGGTGGAGTCCGTCATTTGGCTTCAAACTGACCCAGAATGGGAGGCATTGTTGTATGCGTCATCATCCTGGAGCTCGTTTGCTTTGCAGGGAGTCCTGAAACTAGGATCTATAATCAGACACCCAAGGGACGGAAGACAGTTTTGTTGTTGTTTGTTTGTTTGTTTTGTTTTGGCCCCTGAGCTTTCCAAGTTTGATTGCAGAACCCCTGTCTAGGGCAAACATCCTACTTCCAGTGGTGTATAACCCAAGGTCTAACCACGCTGAGAACTGCCAGGAGGAAAAGGATATCTTCCTGGAGAGGGAAATCTAAGTTTCAAGGTCAAATTCCTTTTCAATCATCTTTTGTTTGAACCTCAACTTTAAGTTAGCATAGTATGACTGCACATTGTTACCCATCCCCTCATTCAAACACTTTTTGGTTACCTCCAGCTCACTTGTAAGCTTTCTGCTGCTTCATGAGACTTAGGCTTACAACCACTGGAATCAGCAGTTGAAAAACCAACTCTAGAAGATTTTTTGTGCTAGAATTTGGTGAAATTTTGGCAATTAGAGTGGAGCAGAGACTGAAGAAGAGGCCATCCAGAGACCGCCCCACCTAGGGATCCATCCTGTCTGCAGACACCAAACCCAGACACTATTGCTAATGCCAAGAAGTGCTTGCTGACAGGAGCCTGGAATAGCAGTCTCCGGAGAGGCTCTACAAGAGCCTGATCAATACAGATGTGATTGCTGTCAGTTAACCATCAGACTGAGCATGGGGACCCCAAGGGAAAAGTTAGGAGAAGGACTGAAGGAGCTGAAGGAGAATGCAACCCTATAGGAAGAACAGCAATATCAACTAGCCAGACTCCTCAGAGTTCCCTGGGTCTAAACCACCAATCAAAGAATACACATGGAGGGACCCCATGGCTCCAGCGCAGATGTAGCAGAGGATTGCTTTATCTGGCATCAGTGGGAGTGGAGTCCTTAGTCTTGTAGAGGCTCAATGCTCCAGCATAGGGGGATGCTAGGGTGGTGAGGGGGAAGTGTGTAGGAGGGAGGGGGGAGCACCCTCATAGAGGTAGGGGAAGGGATAGGGGGCTTGCAGAGGGGAAACTGGGAAGGGGGACAGCATTTGAAATGTAAACAAGTAAAATAACCAATTTTTAAAAAAAGAAATGATGACATTGAAAATGTAAATTGCCAGCTTCTTGGGAAATGTAGGCCAAATTGCTGTTGGCCTTCCTATTCTCTATCAGTTTCCAGCAGGTAGAGTTAGGTGAGTTCATCTATGAGTTGTAATGGTTATTAGCAATATTTTTCATATTTTTTGCATTTTTATAAAAATGTATAAAAACAGAAAAACATCTGTAAGTTGAGTTAGGAGATTTTTAACACCAAAGCTATGGGAAATTATGAATCATTCTTCTTTGTCAACTTCTTAAATGCAAAGCTAACTTTTTTTTTAAAAGATTTATTTTTTTATCTTATGTGTATGAGTACACTGTAGCTGTACAGATGACCGTGAGCCATCATGTGTGTGGCTGCTAGGAATTGAACTCAGGGCCTCTGCTAGCCCAGCTCACTCTGGCCCCACTCTCTCAGGCATAATTCACTGTAGCTGTCTTCAGATGCATCAGAAGAGGGCATCAGATCTCATTATGGGTGGTTGTGAGCCACCATGTGGTTGCTGGGATTTGAACTCAGAACCTTCAGAAGAGCAGTCAGTGCTCTTACCCGCTGAGCCATCTCGCCAGCCCAGAAACCTAACTTTTTGAAAGTGTAAATTATTATTTGATTTGGCAAAGTAGAATGTGACTGATTTCTTGCAGCATCTAGATGAACTATGAAGTTTTGGTTGGAAAAAATGCACTCAGCTGACCCTGAAAGGCTGTTGTGAGTTTATAATAGTTTATACATGTAAGAGAAACATTATAATTTGCTATATACATTGACTTTGTGTATTGTTTTATTTGCCATCTAATCTTGAAAAAAATTAGTATATTTTTCTTTTTCGGAAGCCAAGGCTCAGAAAGTCTGGTTTTCTTGAAGTTGCTGTAATCAGATAGGTAAAGCTGCATCTAAACTTCAGACTCTGTACCCTTTTCTCTTTCAGTTCCTCTCTTCTCTGCAGCTCAACTCTATTCTGAGCTCTGCATTAGTCAATTGATAATGCTCTTAAATGGAAGTTCCAAGTTTAGATAAAAAAATTGCTTAAGCTGGAAAGAGCCTGTATGGTTTGTGACAGGTGCTGCGTAGGTTGTTTGAAAAATAACTTAAGGACTGTCTCTTTTCCTTGTGTTTTTGTTAATTCTTGTAATACTTTTTAAACTTAGAACTCCTTCTGTTTCTGGTATATTTCAGACTGATTTTAAGTTGTCAGGAAAGGGAATTTTCACTCAAGAATTTAAAGCATTTTGTTTTTCTTTATAATAAATTTATATCTTAGTTAGAGTTCATGATAGTGTCAGACTTAAGTTTCCACTGAAAAGACTATTTTTGATTGGTGTATATTTTTTTATTCATTCTTTACCCCTACATTATCCTTCTTGCTACAGCCTGCTTTCTCCAGTTAATACCAGCTGTAGTTATATGGAAACTTATGGGACCCAAAGGTAAGTTTTGGAGGAGGGGAAAGTATTTTGAAGCTCCTGTTTCTGTAGGAGCCTTCCTTGAAAACCTTGGGGACTCCCAGCTGTCCTGGACACTCCCTAGACATCATGCTTTACTTTAAACCTTAGGAACAAAGAGCTGACCAGGAGCTTCAGAAGAAGAAAGAGCTCCTATAGGCTCGTCAGTCAGTTGATTTAGGTTTTCTTGTGTTTAAACCTTAGAAACAGACATAAAGAACCTTTCTTTTGTTCTAACTGCTCCAGCTCCTCTTCTCTCCTTGTTTTCCCATGCATCTCATTCATTCTTTCACAGACTCTTCCATAGGAACTGGTGCTATAAGGCTGAGCACAGGCGATGCTGCTTTGTCCTCACAAAGCTTAGAGTTCAGCAGTAAAGACAGAGTTAAACAAGCAATGCAATAAAGTGTTTTTATTTTTATATCTACATATTCAGAGCAAGTTTTAAATAGAAAGTTTTCCCTATGTTTTTAGTATAGTAGTAGAGCAAAGAGTAGAGCAAAGGCTCTTGCATCTTTCCATAATCTTTGTCAATATTTATCTAAATATAAATTAATTCACATAGCTGTGCCTTATTTCATTTTAACTGGAATTTTAAACATTCTAATATTTGTTTATGTTTGCTTAAAGAATGCGAACTTCACAATTTTAAATGATATGTTCATTGTCAAAGTAGAATAGTGGATGGTGATAGCCAGAGTGCCTTTTTAAGTATTTATTTTAACTTGGTAAAATAATCCGTGATTATGAAGTTAAGAAAGGGATTTGTAGGGGAGGTATTTTGAGACAGGGTATCACTGTGTAGTTCTGGCTGGCCTGGAACTTGCTATGCAGACTAGGCTTGCTCAAATTCATAGAGTTCCACCTGCTTCGGCCTCTCAAGTGCTGGGATTAAAGACATGCACCACCATGTCTAGCCCTACAAAAGCATTCTTTAAGATAAAGTCAATGTTTCAGGTAGGTATAAGACCTATGGGGTAAAAGACTATTTTATTCGTTCCTTAACATTTAGCAGCTTGGCTGATAGTAAATTTTGAATAATTGTTGAAGAAATATGAAGTTCGTCTGCCAGCAGAGTGGCTCTGGTTCCTTCCGGTCTCTCTGGGATGGTGTCCTGAGCAGACCTTGGGCGCAAGCTCTGCAGTCAGTCCCACAACACCCAGAGGAAGCTCCACTCCCAGGCACTCTGACACTCTCAGGATCAGAGGTGAGGAGGACACAACATCTGTCCCAACACTGGGAGTAACTAGGACCAATGGGACTAGGCACACAGGAACTCTACCAGCAGAGTGGCTTGGGCTCCTTCCAGTCTCTCTGGGCTGGTGTCCTGAGCAGACCTTGGGCACAGGCTCTGCAGCTAGTCCCACAACACCTAAATGAAGCTGCTGCACTCCCAGGTGCTCTAAAAAGCCCAGAATCACAGAATCACAGAGACAGCTTGACTCTGAGGAGTTCTGACACAACAAGGATCATGGGAAGGACAGGTTCCAATCAGATTTAGCAAGGGCAGGTAGCACTAGAGATAACCAGATTGTGGGAGGGGGGCAAGTGTAAGAAAATAAACAACACAAACCAAGGTTACTTGGCATCATCAGAACCCAATTCTCCCACCATAGCAAGTCCTAGACACACCATCACACTGAAAAAGCAAGAGTCAGATATAAAATCACTTCTCATGATGATGATACAGGACTTTAAGAAAGACATAAATAGCACCCTCAAAAAAATACAGGAGAACACAGGTAAACAGCTAGAAGCTCTTAAAGAAGAAACACAAAAATCCCTTAAAGAACTACAGGAAAACACAATCAAACAGTTGAAGGAAATGAGAAAAACCATCCAGAATCTAAAAGTGGAAATAGAAACAATAAAGAAATCAAAAAGAGAGACAACCCTGGAGATACAAAACCTAGGAAAGAAATCAGGAGTCATGGATGCAAGCATCACCAACAGAATACAAGAGATAGAAGAGAGAATCTCAGGGGCAGAAGACACTATAGAAAACATTGACACAACAGTCAAAGAAAATGCAAAAAGCAAAAAGCTCCTAACCCAGAATATCTAGGAAATCCAGGATGCAATGAGAAGACCAAACATAAGGATAATAGGTATAGAAGAGAGTGAAGACCTCC